>VKHC01000305.1:0-13503 GCA_015143735.1 Synura sp. LO234KE | reverse complement strand
CCTTACCAGTAACTTCTCAGTCTAATTCCGACGATAACGATAATAATATAAGCTGCTCTCATTGCGGGAGGCCTGGTCATTCAGCCTCGCGATGCAATCATAATCTCATCAGCACTACATATAAATCATCCAACAATGCCATCAAACCACTGCGATCTTCCTATTCTCGACGAGATTCAACATCTTACCAACAAAATCATCGTTCCACCAATCGATCTCGCTCCAACTCCCCATACAATTACTATCACCGCTCGTCAACAACCCGTTCATCAACCAATACAGATCATCCACCAGTCCGATCCCCACAGCGGACGAACACAATCGACAACACCCCGCTCTAATCAAGCATCTGACAGCAACACGAATGATACAAAACGAACCAAATTCGACCAAGTCCATCTTGCGTCCTACAGATCCAATTCCAACAAAACAACTTTCAATAAACGTTTGGGCCTCTACTCTCAACAGCTCCTCGCACTCCCAATCAACAACTCTTACCACAGCGCGCGGGAAAAATCCGCTCCTTAATCATTGCATAATGATCATTTCGACGATATCACAAACGAAGCCTACGAACCCCTCCAGTGACCCAACCACTGACCTGCCCAAACCGTATCCCTTCTCCAATCGCATGCTCCCTTATACTCACTCCGATGTTTTAGATAGTCCCTCCACAAAGTCTCCCACGATTAGTAGCCACGGGAATACCGAGGGGAAATCGGACAGGATGACGCCAGGAGTACCCACCGTCCCGGAACTCTCCGTACTACGTCTCCCATCTAAGAACTATTACATAGGCTATGCTCTGTTTGATGCCCTGCAATGCCTGTGTAACCGCTCGCAATCGCTGTCCTGGAAGTGTCCCCACGTCCGACCAGGGGGGAATCCCTCGCAAAAATTTTGTGATTTCCATGGCCTGACCATACTGAATTCGAACACTCCACTTCATTCGACACGTAATACCCGTAACCCCAATCATCGTGATCTTCCCCTTATGCGCGACACAGCGACTACGACTGCTCTCAGGATGAATCTATATCGCCATGGCCACAGCACTACATACACAGTAATGGGCGCGTGCGACTACAATCATCAGCGCACAGAAAGCCGTGGATATCCATGCTGGGTTATCCACGGTGCCGTAATTATCCATGGATAATTTGGTATGGATAAAAGAATATGGTCAACTACGGATGTTAATCATGTTTTCATTATACTCCGTAATTATTCCTGTAAGATTTTGTTATACCCAGTGATTGTTCAGGGCACAATTATTATTATTTAATTACATTTGTTGTGTGTTATTACCAGGTGAATACTTTATTATTTGAACTATGCTTAAAGAAGTAATGGTGGGCTTACTTCATTTGTGTATTGTTCTGCCTCTGTTAATCCGTGATTTTCCATAATTTCATGTTTTGGGTGTTGTTTCAGTAGAGAGATTATTTTACTCTGATTGCAAAGGGATCTGTTGATATCATATCTTTACATTTAGGTCAATTTTCAATTCAATATAAACTTCTAGATTCTAACCCTTGTTCTTTTCTAGGGGCTATTGAAATTTCTCCCAATATTTATGATACAGAGAAAGTATTTATGATACTTTAAATCAAATATTATGCTAATTTTTAAAATATTTTCCACAAATTTTTGATACTGTTAATTGTCGTATGTTATTAGTGATATTGATTCGTCCGTGGATATCCCCATGGATAACCACGGTTAGCTTAGATGGGTCCGTGGATATCCCCATGGATAACCACGGTTAGCTTAGATAGGTCCGTGGATATCCTTGATGGATATCCACCGCGTTATACTAAGTATAATCACGGGGTATAAGACGGCGTGGATAAGTCGGTTCTACGCCCGTGGATAAACTATGGTTATCCACAAGGATAACATAAAGTCGGGGTATGAACGGTGTGGTTGTTCACGACCAAGTTTTGTGCACTGATGTGACTAGACATATGACTCCAAAAAGCTTCTGCAGATAACAGCTTCTGTAAGATATCTGCTGTATAACTCTGCGTAGGGATATATACAAAATATTGTTATGAGTCCCGCAACAAGTTGTTCACGGAAAATATGACAAAAACTCAATTTGCTTAGTCTTGGCATTGTCAGAAAGCAATTTACCATCCCAACGATAGCGCATGCTTTTTGACTGATCTTTTTGTATCCAGGTCTCGAGCATGATCCAAATCTATCTGGGCATAGATATGAAGACTACTGTCCGATGGCATATACAATTCCTTTAATATTTACTGAGGATTCAACTGATATATGGTACCCTGAGCTAGCATTCAAACTCATTGCTCTTGACAATTCATAATCCCGTTGCTCCTTCTAAGTATCTCAGTATCCGAAGATAAGCATATCAACGAGCTGTTCCCGGGTTGACACTACTGTATTTAGCACAATACTACGTAGCAGCAAACACAATCCCGTGACCAACACAACAGACTTTCAACCACCTGTCCGTAAGGCATCCTTTTCAACTCAAGCTCATGTTGGTCCGTACTCGGCGACATCTCCTTCGTTAGCGTCTTTTCAGACATAGGCTGGCTCCTCTAGGTGATAACTATTTCTCACAAAGTCTATCACATAGTGCCCCTGGTTTATAGAGTAGTCTCCTGTTGTCACATCACACAATACTTCTCATCCTAATTTACGATAAGCCTTCCCTAAGTCCTTTATCTTGTGCTCCCCTTATATAATAGTCTTAACGCTCTTCAGAGCATCAACTGTTCCTGCAATTACTAAGGCGTCTACATACTACAGTTAAGTTCAATTCAGAGTCTTTTGATACTGTCTGCAGAAGAGGCAGGGTTCTTAAACGACTATTGATGTCCTTGGACCATTGTCTCAGAGACTGCTTAAGTCCCTATAGCACCTTCATCAATATCTAAAAACACACAAAAAACATTTACTCTTCGCAGGTACCTCAATCCCTAAAGGCGGCTGAATGTACATCTCCTCGTCCAGCTTAGTATTCAAGAATGCAGTTTTTATATCCATCTGTGATGAACATTTTAACCCAACGGCGGTGAAAATGCGACTACTTGTCAAAGAGTGTTCATTTTTGTCGACATGGGGCAGACGTACCAAAATAGTTCACACCGAACACTTGCCAAAAGCTCTGAGCCACGAACCCGCTTTCGTCCTAATAATGGTCACTCCGTATTATAGTTTATCTCCTTGATCCTCATCGCGTGCGCTAACTTCTGCCCTGCCGGTAACCTCGTCGGCAACAATACATTATCCTCGCATAATCACTAAATCTATGCCTCCTCTGCTTGTCGCCATAGCTCCGCCGACGGTAAAGTCATCGCCTCATTGTGTTTAAGTGGTACCGTATGATCAATCACAGGAGTACGTACATTGAAGCAATACTCCGCCAACATATCACCTTCAAATTGTTTTGCTTTTCTGAACTTCTCAATTACAGGCGACAAAGGAGGGGGCTCCGTAATACACTTCATTGGGCTGGGGTGGTCTCAAAAGTTTCAACTTTAAATCTAGACAAGGTATAGGTTAGCTTCCACAGAGCTAAGATTTCTTCATTCAAAAGTATCACTTCCCTATCACACATCGCCAACCTCAAGTCCTTATTATCATGCACCCTCGGTACCCAATACAGTAACTCACTTCGCAGTGCAAGAGTCATTAATTTATGTACGCTCTCTTCTCAATTTCGCACAATCATATCATGTTGGAATATTTGCTGGACACCAGGATAATCAATTAATAAATAGTAATAATAATTATTTGCTGACGTAATGTAAAAGAGGGGATGAACATCGCGCTCCAGATTGATGGCACTGCTGAAAAACTTTACGTCAGCCTACTTCTTCACGAGACCCGGTAATAGGCGGCAGTTTCCGATTTGCTTGCGATGATTTGTATTCTTGTCCGAAACGTTTGGAAGCGCGGGAAGCGTGGACGAGACCACCCGCGCTCTGGAAGGCTAAGATTACGATGATCTAATAACTATTTGGCGAATTTCGAGGCCACAAAACTTGGAAAGAATCGCAAGTAGAGGACAAAATCATATATAGTGATGCACCTGATGCTTGCTGTTCGAAAACGAAGCGCTGGCTGCTGCATTGAAAACAGCACTAAATTGTGCCTAGATCACAGTTACTCAAATTTTGTTCGCGCGAAAGAAGCGCAGGTGATAGTACTGCGCTTCCACCGGATTTAAGTAGCGCAGATCAAAATTGAAAATTTGTCTACAGCCAAATGTGCAGCAATTCTATCTCCTACCCAACAGCAATTAGTGGGGGATCGAAGAAGTAATATTTATTTAAATAAACCAGGAGAGTATTTCATTTCTTCTCGCTTGAGGTAAACTGTGTCTTGACATTTACGTTAATGCGCAGTTCATCGTCTTCCCGCTTTGCCATTTCCCACCTTCCAAGTGCCCAGGCACTTAAACACCCTTCCAAACAAACTAGTAAGCTGCAACTACAGAAGTGGTTTATATCATAGCACCCCGCATCCGACACCTTTCTTTTAAAAATAAGAAATCATCGTAATTCTTGAACACAATAAGAAATTGTGAGATTTGTACGCTTTCAGCGAGGCTCTGATTACTTTCACAAAATTTATGACCAGGCAAGTAACACTATAAGATTTTCGGGAAAAAAAAAATTTAAAATGGACAACTATTCCAGTTTGGCTTCCAAGCGCTCCCTGTATTCACGAACTTTTTCATCTGCCTGTTGTAGAGCGTCTGTCCTGAACCGTTTTAACTCATCCGCTGATGTTCTAGCTTTGTCCGCTACACGCGGGTCATCTAATCCTATTATTTCATGGAAACAGTCAAGTTGAATATGGACTATGAAACTAGTAGCAATATTAGGAGCCGAACCCATAATAATTTCAGATTATTGGCCTAGTAACAATCAATACGAAATTTGAAAAGATTCACCTGCCGCCCGTTCAAACCAGTTTATTGCTCGGTCATAGTTGATCGGTACACCATAGCCGTACGTCCGCATGACACCCATGTAATAAATGGATGGGGCATGATCAGCATTGGAGGCGCGCTCGAATAAACTCAAAGCTCGATTGAAGTTTTGAGGAGTTCCTCTGCCAAATGCGTGCATAAGAGCTAGATTGTAGATGGCATCGAGGTGTCCCTGGTTGGCGGCGCGCTCGTAGAGCTCGATTGCGGTTAGAAAATTTTGAGGGACTCCTTTTCCGTATTCATGCAAGACACCCAACTGATGCACGGCTTCAGGAATGTGTGAATTCACGGCGTCAATTAATAGTGGGAGAGCAGCAGAGTAATTTTGCGATACTTCGATCCCTTCTATGTAGAGTCTTAAAACAAGCATGAAATATCCTGAGTTGCTTACAAGCTTCACGAGAACAATTTACCTGCATAGGATCCATTTAGCGTTAACATCTTCTAATGTCGATGCACGCTGGAATAAATTTATAGACGTAGAGACGTCCTTAACTACACCTGGTATATAATGTGCTAAGTTTTTCATAGTAATCAAAACAAACTACAACCTTGGCCATTCAGCAACATCACAGCATATGCGGTCAAAGCCTCTTTATGGTCTCGCAAAGCCGCATGATGAAAATATTGTGCCGCGAGTGTACTATTTTGCGTTTGGGATATTCCGTAAAGCTTCAAAAGTCCCATAAAATAAAGACTGTCTAGGATATTCCACGCCAGATTTAGGCTGAGAGAGAATTATTAATTGAGAGTCACCTGGTTTATTATGCTTTACCCCATCAATAATTGACTGCAACGTTTCATGTGGTATCGAAGATAGGCTACTGATGTTAAGTTTTTCTCCAAAGTTGTATTTAATTTCACTTTTCACAAATACCCCAGAGAGACAAGCGATCGAAACGAGTATACCAAGCATAGACAAAGAAAAAACAATTTTAAAACCCGTGATTCTAAATTTTGCGTTGCACAAATACCAATAAATTGCTACGAGTTACTGGAAAATGGTTAAAAACAAAAGGTCATCATCTGAATAACTTATTCGTTTACCAGACTAAGCTATACTACTTGAGTAGAGGTAAATCTGTCATCGATGAAGAGGTTGAGACCGAGGAAAACGAAATGGGACCAGAAAAAAAAATAAAGCTGAATAATGACCTGGGTGGAGAGAAACATGATAATGAAGCAGTTTTTGAAATAGGTGGATCAAGGAGGGTGTCCGTGTCGAAGTTCAACGGAAAAGTTTTTGTTAACATCAGGGAATACTACAAAGATAAGTCCACTGGTGAGGAAAAGGTAAGGGTCTTGTATTTAACTATAGATAATGTAATGGTTGGTATGGATGGATATCATATATATTGTACAGCCCGGAAAGAAAGGGATTGCTCTCACTCCTGAGCAGTGGAATCAGCTTATAAGCGTTGTATGTTCTTTAAACTTAGTCTTCGTGAACTTATTCGATTATCGCAGAGGGATGCTATCGAAATTTCTATACAAGCACTGGAGTAAGAATTTGCTTGCACCGTCGAATACATTCAAACTAAATCTTTTCGATCATAAATTTCCTCTTTTTCTATTCAATTTTGTGCTTGAGATTTTTACTGTTGACTTAGTTAGTTAATTAGAATTGCTGGGTAATAGGAATGTCGTAACCAAGTGAAGAGTGAGAAAACCCGTGTTCCTACCACCTCGAGATCCGCTGCTCTATTTTTTCGGGAAGGAAGTTAAACGAGAAGAAAACTACCTTTTGGCTAATATAAATTAGCTCTTACTAGAAACAACTACGAAGAACCGCCCTAATTCAACAACAACCTCCCATAAACCATATGGCAAGTCCCGTGGCGTCGAGTGAAAGAATCCGAAGGGCTACCCTGGACGCAGATATTGCTAGTCCGCGGAAATATCCTCGCCTATGGGGGATGAGGACAAGCAAGGTAAAATGTCAGGGACGGAACAAGCAAACAGCAGACAGCGATGTAGGAGGTAAAACTGCAGGGTCATTATCAGCGGCCAATAATCCATACACAGCGGTACCGACAGTAGTGTAAAGTCAACCGCTAAATCCCCGATTATAGCCGGAGTAACTGTGGACGAGCGGCCATAGTAGGATATCGCGTCCTAAATCCCCGACGATAGTCGGTTGACCTAACTGGTAGGGATTTGGACGGACCGAGTCGTATAGTCGGTTTAAGGAGAACTTAAGGAAAAAATTGATTGTTCTGAGATTCGGACGGTTATCTTCAAGCGGTTAACTGTAAATGGTTAGGATTTGTGCGTGGACCAACTACACTTCTTGAAGAGTATAAAGATATATTTTTGATAATACCTGTTATCAACAGTACAGCGGTGCGCTTTGGCGGAAGACTGGGAACGCTCAGGGATAAAACAATTTTTTCCGTTTTAAATTGTTCAGGACGCGAATTTGTCAACCAAGCGATAATATAGATAGATAAAAATGAAAGGCAACAGGAAATACGTGATGGAGGTGAACAGCGCTACTAAGAAAAGACGAGGAAGTGCGAAATTTTAAATTCAACTAGGACTCAATAACCCTGGAAATCGTATACAATCACGGAGAAAGATCATTGGACGTAATTACGTTCAGCACAAAATGATAGAAAGCGCATTTAGGAGATCAAGCAAAATAGGGAAACAAGCAGAGAAGGAAAAAATTCTACAAGAAAAAATGGTGTGATACATCTTATCGTAACTATTGTTTTAAAGCTAATTGAAGTATGAGTAAAAGTAGTGAAGAGAACTTTTCATCTCATTCAACAGTGACTTACATATTTACAAGGCATTGTTGAGAAAATGCTATAAAAGAAAATAATGGGTTACCGAAAATCGTAGAGCTAGTTTAGTCAGTTTAAGGACTGATGAAAATAACAGATTACAAGAAAATAGTGGGTACTCTCAAACGTTATCTAGTGAAGAGGACCTCTGCAACTCCGCGCATAAAAGAAATATGGTGTGAATAATTGCTCAAAATTTGGTGAGAGTTCGGTACGCGGGGGAAGTTTGTGATCTGCCAAATGGAGAAGTCACTAGCGATTCCATTAATAATTTTTGATTTGAGAATGTACAAAGATTACCAGTTACAGCGATCATATCGCAGAATAACAATCAGTTCATGCACCATCAAAAGAAATATCTACATGCTGCAGCTTCTGGCATCAAGTGCTTAGATGCAGGCCGGTGCGTTTTTGACAGGGACACCACTGTGTATGAGGGAGTACTACGGCACTAAATTACCTCTTCACAGGACGAAGGGGCAGAGTGGCAGGCACAGCCGAAGGAGACGGAGACTCACGGTGACCTTGGAGTGCACGCGCATCCGCTCCACGGTTGCCTTGCGAGAAATTTGGGACTTGAGCGAGAAGTTTGACAGGGCATAACCGTACCTTGGGGCTCCGGAATTCTTGTTCACCGCTCGAGCCAGAGGCACAGATTTTGAAACGGTGCCTACTATTAAACAGGAACCTTTGAAGTTATCTTTCTGGACTCATATTGTTGGGAGAGCCGGATTGGACCTATCCCGGAGATCTGGAGAGTTTAAGAGCTGCTCTGTCAGTGTTCCCGGAGCATATAGGTGACAGTGCCGACAGACAAGCAATTGATTTGCCCCTAGAGCTGTAACGATGTTTTAGCTTCCCTCTACATCAATCATTTGGAAAGGTTGAAGGCATTATTTCCGTCAAGATTGTCGGGCACAAAGTGGTGGTCCCGTTGTGAATTGCGATGAAATTATGTACCAGAATTGCATTCCGAGAGTAATTGCAGAGTCTCAAGTTTTGGAAGAAGCTTTGCATGGAAGTTGGCGAAACATTAACTTGAATACGTGCCGGATATTGACCCCTGATTCGCGCAGAATTATTAAATCGCTCCATGACTATTGTTTTGAAATTACCGTAATATACAGGTGTACTTGAAGATAGGACTTTGGTCTGAGACGGTTGAGGTGTTCGCAGTGGCTTTAAAATTAAAAGCCACTAGAAAAAGTGTCAGGGCCGAACTGGGATGCCGCGGTGTTGGATGGCATTGGAAAGGCTATGATTCTACTCCTGTTTTACTGAAGAGCTTCACAATAAAATCTATTCAGGCGCATACTTCCTTTCCATTCAAGCGCTCCGGAAACCGCCCCTCTGAACTGCTCTCTAATCATACCAGGCTCCTCAAACTTGAAAAGACGTATGTATGGGCTTCGGTAGAAATCTCTCAGAACTAGTGTAGAAAAACCCCAGAATGCGGGGTTGACCCACGTTTAAAAACTGCTAATTCTTTTTGTACTAAGTAAAGGAACGGCTCTGTACACTAAGTGCCTGAGACCTGAGCATGGTTGCTAACTAAATAGTGGGTACTTTCAGCAGTGGCTAGCTACTTGAATGATATTGGTTATTATTGTCTGTTTTTCTTTTGAAAGTAAAACTTAGCTTAGCAAGACATGACAAGCATATTGTGCCAAACACCCATATTGTTATTAATGTCTGTAAAACACATTATGTTTAGCTACTTCTATATAAGAACATCGGTGATCACGGGGTTTCGTATTTATTATAAAACAGCGACAATGATAAATGCGGTACCATGATAAATGTGGTAACAAATTATCATGATAATTTTTTAAATCACATTTTTGACAAATCACGGTGTAATCGATTTTTCAACATGATTTATTACGGCAGGTGAATTTTTTTGATGAAAAATCGAGTATATGTAATTTTACACAAATTTATTACGGTATTAGGTCTAAAATAGCGTACCGTAATAAATTACGGTACTAGATTTGAAGCACCGTAATTTATTACTGCCGTATTTATTACGAGAATCCGCAATTGCAGTAAACACGGTTTTTACCGCGTTTATTACACCGTAGAGTATTGTGCGTGGCTCCATATTTATTACGGTAAAATTTACCGTAATTATTATGGTAATAATTACGTTAATAAATACGATTTTTTCTTTCCGTGATTTATCACGGTGGTCCTGTGATCACCGATGAAACCTAAGTATTAAAAATTAAAGCTGGTAGCGCGTAGGCATTAGTCTAGTTCGATATTTCGTCATTACAATAACTATTTTATCTAAGTAAGCTAAGCGTGATTATTGTAAGCAACTTTTGAAGCTTAAGAATTCTGACCAACAGCTCTTATTCCAGCAGGGACAGATTAGAGACTCCGATTTTGCTGCTGGCTATTGTACATGCCATATTGGTACGAGCGCTAGAAGCTGGGAGCCTTGGTGTTTGCGCTATGAGACCATTTTTCAGGGTGCACCCTGGGCTGCAAATAACCGGAAAAGTAAGCTTGATGGCGAATTTTAGAATGAAATCCACCAGTAATTCTTTGAAGCGGCGATCGTTCACTTGAATACTCAACCAGTGGCGCTGTACCATCACTCTGAGCGATAAGCGATTTAACCTTGACTGGGATTTAGGCGACCATCATCGATCAGAATTCATAAAGAGCTGCATTGTCGTGAATATTAAGAGCTGTCGTTGACGCATCTTTCGTAAAGCGCCAATATTCATTACCGGCTGGTAGAATCAGATTTAGTAGTAATTCGAGATGGAATAAATTTTAACTGAAATTAAAGATTTCGTCGCGTTCAGGAATAATTTTCCTGAAAATCCGGGCTCCAGTAGATGGAGACACTGTTATAGCTAGGCGGGAGAGCTCGGATTTTTTGCAATATATATTCAAAATATTTGAATTGCATCGCGGGAAGCCGGGGGCAATCCCACCCGCGCTTTTAATAGGTTGAATGATCAAAATCTAATTGCCATTAGATTTTGAAGAAAAATTGGGTAGAATCGGAGTGGGGAAAAAGGCTGATGCAGATAAGTTCGATCCTTGCCACGCGTTTTCAAAATTATACGAATAAATGGGGACACGTGGTGAACCAAACAAATCCCCACCCGAAAACGGACCAGGTTGGGGAAAGTAGGGTAATCAGCAGTCCTGAACGCACGTTTGTCCTTACCCCTACTAGTGAGATCTGTCTTAATTACGGGCCCATAAGGGTGCTTTTGACGAAATTATTTCCCTGATATTTTACTTAGCTAAGCATATATTTAGAAAATTAGGAAGTGTAGAACACGAAGGTGAGAGCAAGAGCTACCAGCAGTTACGCGGCCCCTAAGAGCCTTGCCAATCATAGATACTACATAATTCACAATCTATCATGTGTTACAGTACCCAAATCTATGTAAATGTTTTAAAAATTAATCAGAATTTTAAATATAAAAAATATACATGTTTTAAACACATTTCCCGCAGTAGAGTTGCCCGTGCAAGATCTTCCCGGCATATTTTACGACACGTAGGTAGCCATTTACTTTTTGCTTCCATTCATGACGATGATTTTTAAGTTGAACTCACTGCAGTAACTAGGTCTAGGGCCCATGTTTGCCAGCACCACATCTCTACACGCAGAGCCCACAATCAAAGTCGTAGGGGACGAATAGGTGATTTTATCGTGTAGGTCCTGCGTGTGCTGCAATTCTCAAGGTTTGGCCGGTATTACTGTTGCAGCGATTACGCTGCATTACGAGAACTACTACGGAAATTCTTGTATGCAGAAGGAGCTGGTTATGCAACTTTGTAGCTACGTCTGAATCTTTAACTGTCATCATGTCGAATAATTTGGCACTGTTGACATTCATGTTTTCCCTCCGGCTCTCACGCACGCAATGGCCCGACAATATGCCCCCCAAGCGACTTTCCGTCAGTCATGAGCTGCCCTCCTCCTAATTTTACACTTCGCAGTGCGTTTAGCAATATTGCAGCGGACCCCGGTTAGCACTCAATTCTTGGACACATTTCGCACTCGATCAGGAACATATGATTGAGCGCCTGTTTTAGACGCAGATAAGATCCCGTGAATGGGATTCCTTTACCCGCTCTGAGCGGAAATCTCAGAGCTCATGAGGACTGACAGGATATGTAACCATGCAGTATTTAGCTCTCTGTGAACCCTTTGTCGGTCGCCTAAGTAGTAGGGTCTTGGTCCGCTTCAACCCACGTACCCTCCCGTATTCTTTCTTGTGCGGTTTCTCATAGCCTGCGAGGCCACATCACCCGTTTATCGGTCACGACCAACGCCCCGGCAGGAGGTGACAGAGCAAAAGGCGCCTGATTAGACATCTCCGCGAGCTATTTTTCTACTTTTTCCAGAATCAGTAAGAACTTTTCAGGTTGTTCTGTTCATTTTCCCGAGGTTCTCGGCGGACTAAAACTTGCAGAAGCACCACGCGCCTTACTTCCTCGGTTAGTTGGGATGTCAATGGAAACTAACCCTCTGGAAGGAGTTTCTTTCCGTCGTCTGAGGGCCGCCCTGCTTTCCTGCCCCTACTTGGTCACGGGACTTGACATTAATGTTACATAGGGAACATTGTTTTAGATGGTCTAGTGATGTGGCAATACGTGAACCATTCACTCCGATGTTTCACTCATTATTTTTTGCATTTTTTATAATGAACTGCTGGATTTTTTTCCTCGCCCTTCTTTCAACTAATTGGGGATGTCGTGGCATACATGACGTTTGGGGGAGCGATTTTCTTCCTACAGTTAGCTGGCCTCCCTCCCGTGCTTCGATCACTGGACTTATCAATGTGCGATTGCTCTACCGTCAGCTTACGGGCCATTTGGCCCCCAATATAGTTCAGCTACGCTAAAACGATGCAAATAATGTAGCTTCACCATTATAGCTAGACGACTAAGCAATTGCTGATCATTGAAGGTGAGCTAGAACTAAGAACTTCTATATTTACCGTTGGAGGTACCGGAAAAGGCTAACTATAATATCAGTTTACTACAAAAAGTTGTTCATTACCGAACTACAGTATCTAACCGCCCAAGTTTCCAATGAAGCTTCTAACACCATGGACAACCAGTGAGCTTTCAATTTTTCTACCACAAAAGCTAATCACACAAGGTGAAGAGGATATTTGAAAGCAAAAAATTCTAAATAGAATGGTTCTAACATCCGTGTCACCATCCGCTACAGCGGTCCTTACATCAGGCGCTATAGCGGGTGTACGTACGCACGAAAGTGTTCCGCTGTACGCGGATCCGCTATAGTGGCGGCTACAGCGGTGGTTACAGTGGCTCCGCTATAGTGGTTGCTATAGCGGTTGTACGTATGTACGAAAGTGTTCCGCTGTACGCTTAAAAGAAAAAAAGTCGAGCAGTAAAAAAAGCAAACTCAGCCCGCATGAAAAGTAATTCTGCTATAATTCAGCAAAATCAATACATAACAACGCAGTAACTACGAGCTTCCAACGCCCAAATTCTGTTTCATGATATCCTTCACCGCAAGAGTAGCACATAACGACAAATAGCTTGGCTGGTGTCAGCGGACAGAGGCAAGCAGCAATACTAGTCGCTAATCATTTCTTTCTTAGTGGGGCGCCTATTGACCTACCTTTTGTGATTGCTTTGGATTGCCTTATGATAGGGAATAAATGTCCTTATCCGAGTGACTTAGGTTGGTTCTCCTGGTGGTTTTGTTGCTTACCTTGTATTACTCCCCTCGCT
>VKHC01000301.1:0-13567 GCA_015143735.1 Synura sp. LO234KE | reverse complement strand
GTCCCTTCTATATGACATATCCACACCCGATCACTTCCTCTGAGTCCCTTCTATATGACATATCCACACCCGATCACTTCCTCTGAGTCCCTTCTATATGACATATCCACACCCGATCACCTCCTCTGAGTCCCTTCTATATGACATATCCACACCCGATCACTTGAAATGAGGATATCTACACACTTGTTTGAGTTTTGGATTCACCACTAGCATCTTAAATATTTTTAGCCGCCAGACAAAGTATGGTTATGTGCAAAAAGATAAGTGATAAGCACAAAACTTCCTCGTCTTATTTGCCTTCGTAAGAATTCTAAATTATCTTTTCAGAAGAAGTGCTCCTGCATATGCTCGAGGATGCTAGCTTAGGCAAGATAAATCACAATCTTGGTTAACAAGCACATATTTCACATAAGCACCAAGTGCAACCTCAAGTCATAGTTTCAACGTAGTTAAAAGAAATTGTCCCAAATCCGATAGTGAGGTACGCAGTCATAGTATTGAAAAGATAAAACTAACTAGTATGGTAGGAGAGGAGACATGTACAGTTGTTCGTACATGCAGTAAACCTCACCAAGTGGTTTATATACAGTAATGAGTTGTATTAACAACATTATCAATTACTTCAAAGCATCAAGCAACCAGCTAGCAGCTATGCTCGTCATACAGTAGCCCCTCCCTTGGCTGATAGCTGATAACACCGCCCCAAGCAACTCTGTGGTACATCTCAGCACGGTTCTCCCTCATCCTGACTGAGGAGTGCGAGACTCTGCTCTGGTTCGTATAAGCGAGCTGATATATTGACAGCTTATCTTGTGAGTGCGCGAAAATATTGGTTCAGCACGACGGTTAATTACTTAAGCGCCGCCGTCGTAAGGGGGCGACCCCAATTGCGGATGGAAATGCCTCATACTTACTATTAGAGTAGTTTCTAAATTTGGCAGTCCAAAAAAAAACATTTTGCGAACTACATCAGATTTCCACCGTGGGATATAACTTTGCCAGCAAAATAACTTTTAAAAATGGTATTGAAAGTTAGCCGGAGTACCACAAAATTCTAACAATCAAGTGAATAATTTTAAAACAAGCCATCAACTGAAGGGGAAAAGAAAATGGAATGAACTAAGGACTAACGCATGGCTCAAAATTTAGAGTAAGCACTTCCTACTCGTTAATTGTAGAGCGAGGTGACTTTGATTCTTGTGTTCGAGTAATAGAATCCAAACTGGATAAAGGCATTCGCCAGCGGCTTGGTTTTCATGTAGAAGTGCTTGTTGTTAACGAAGCAGTAAAGTTTGTTGGACACTGGGCAGTACTTCAATGTTAGCTTGTCACCCTCAGTAATCCCTGGCCATATGGAGGAAGCAGTTGGTTCATATTTCCCTTCGGAAATAGCGTTCGCCGTGTTGGCCCAACCATAACTAGTTTCATGAGTATAGGCTACTTTCTCTGTAATGCTGGAGGTTCCAACTATTCCAACGAAGAGCCACTTGGATGGTAAGCTTAGCACCTCTACCTCCCAAGACGTAGCACTGTCTGTTGGAAGACTCGACGCACCCAGCACATAATTCGCCCCAGTTGGTCCAAAATTACTTATCACCTTCGATTCCCCACAGTATTCAATGTTAGGACTAGACTTCGTTGTGAATACAAACGCATGTTGGCGCTTAAATTTGGCCTCCTCGGCGAGTTTCATGTGTTTAGCGGCTGCCTCCTCCTCCTCCGCTCGTCTCTTTCTTTCCTCGACAGTAAGACGACTTTCTTCAGCTTTTTTAACTTCAGCGGATACTAGTTCTTTTAATTGAATGGTAAGGGCAGCTATCTTTGCAGATACAATCTGATCAACCACGGAAAGAATCTGGTCCGTCCCGGTCGCAGTTGTTCGTACAACGGGATGAGCCCCATTGGCGATGATGGCACTCTCCAATTCAGACTTTTTGGCAAGCAAACTAGTGTAACTTTTGTAAGCCTCGGCCATAGAAGAAATTCCAGGAGACTCATTATTCAGATACTTTCTTGTAAAGTCTTCGGTGCCAGGTAGCTGCCAGACTGGATCATTCTCAATGCTAATTAACAATTGTTAGAAAATCTTATGGTGTGGCGTTAATTATTCATCTTTATAAACCTTTTGATAAATCCGTTTCCAAGTAGAGACACAAGCACTTCCTTGCGCTTTTCCAATTGTTTTCTCTCCTCCTCAATCTAAGATATGGAAATATAAACAAGGTAGCTCAGTTTCAGTTAGCTAACCAACCTGAATCTCCAGTTCGGCAATTGTAGACATCTTTCGTAAATGTGAATCCTCGTGTGGAAATTTGTACTTGCGGAAAATTGGCTACAAAGATCTTGCGAGGGTGCGAAAAGTTTCGTCACGGGTTTCAATGCAACATTTTTCGAATTAAGTTAGGTTTAAATATTATGTCAGAAAGGAGCCAAATTAAAAAATTCAACTTAGAAGATATAGTAACTGAGATTATTGAATTGGAATCCTTAATATTATTACAAGTGAGCTAACCGCCATCAGAGCGCGTTTATGGATTATTACAAAATTTCTTCAAATTTTATTGTATCTTTTTACCCACACCTGGATTATTGAAATTAAAGAATAAAAAGTTGGCTCTATTGCACGAGCTACGAAATCAATTGTTGGGGGATAGGTAGTAGATGCATATGAACTTATACGCTGTATTTTTGTCTTGTCTAACATTATTGTCTAAGCCCGGAATCGTCTCCACATGATATTAGAGAATCGCATATTTCTGTAATTAGCAGAGATGCAAAGTACGGGAGTATGTTTGAGGGTGTAGCTATTTCGAGCTCAAGAAATATAATTAATTATCTTCATGAGCGGGGTCGTCACAATGTATGTAGAAACTATTAACTCGTGGAATCACCTTTCTTCAACAAAAGAATATCAGTTTAATACGTCAATAATTATCGAAAAAATGCTCACGTTTCGTTTAAAGAATTCTGACACGGGCTACAGTGGGATATCACCATCAGGTAAAATGAATATAATTTACAGCCCTAGAGTAATTCTATTTTCGCAGTCAAAAAAGCAGCCGATTTTATTGCTATGGTTGACAATCTAGGCGCGGGAGTAATTTACGTTAAGTATGGTAAATTTTACTTTACTTCTCGTGGCAGGATGGCTGCGATTATACTCAACGGAAGGCTACGAGTCTCTCGCTCTATTTCTTGGGCATGAAAACTCGACTGTCACAACAATAGACTACGATGGCAGCGATGGTAAGGATATCGCTCTTTTACTTACCTGCACACCTTGCCCCAGGTCTTCGGCTACCTCTGACATGTTACTTGCATGTGCCCATGTCCTTGTCACAGTCCATTTCCCGATCATAATATCTGGAGACAGCGCTGGCCGAGTTCGTGTACTTACCCTAGAAGTAAGCGAAGCCGTTCCCCTCCAGAGACACCTCACTTCGCTCACACCCAACACAAACGCCATACTACAACCTCCTTCACAACTGTACTATACACCAATTTTGTCTGCTCAGATCTATCGGGGAACTACTCTTCTTTCTGGACTGCAAAGACAACAGCCTCCCTCTGGCCCAGCGACTACACCTTTACCGCCCCCGTCCTCGCCCACCAGATCTGCAATGCCCATCACCGTTCGAGGTGCCCCTCCCTTCACACTTGCCTCCCTTCCCAATTATCACTACTCAAACTGCCTTTCCCACCCCCACAGGAACTCCCGCGCTTCAATATTATATTCCTCCGGCCCCAAATCACAACCAATGCCTCTCGCAGCTCCACCACCCGGATCAGCCCAATCCTTCTGTCGATTCAACTCACGGCGATGGGGATGAAAATAACAACAATACGGAGTCGCCGAACCTCGTTACCAACGACCAGTCCTGTTCCACGGCCAGTACCGCCTCCTCCTCCACCGTTACACCCGTGGGCATCACCAGCCTGTGCCTGCACTTCCGCTCCGTCGCTCCTTACAGAGGCCACGTTGTCTACGCCGGTACGTTAGAAACAGAACCATCGATGAAGGAGATGAGGCCTAGCCCTCAACCCCGTCTCTTCCTTTCCTGGCGGTAAACTTTCTCCCACTCCACCCTCATCTTTCCGATCGTACTGTAGGCGACACGCTTGGGAGGTTGCACATCCGTAGACTGGGCGCGTACTCGGGTCCTCCCGGGGTAGCGAGGGAGCCCGAAGAGAGCATAATTCCCGTGGCAGAGGAATCAGATCCAGCAGTTGCACAACCAATCACCGCGCTGGCGAGACACGGTCAGGTACGTTATTTCATTCAATCCGAGAAGATATCCTTGTTACTCTATCTAAAGAAAAAAGCCTCTCCTCCCCTCCACCCGCTGCCGGGGTTAAGATAAGCGATTTGTTGTGAACGTTACCTTCAGGTGCTCGCCATAGCTGTGGGCGCGGAGGTGCGGCTATTCAATATTGGTCAGAACACCCTTATGTCTGTGCGGTGTCCGGGACAGGGGCATGGCACGATCCAAGCGGTATGACCTGTACATCGAGGAGCTATGTTCGCCTCCTGTCTATTTCTGTAGTATTTCATTTCTTGTTCATATTCTGCAAATTGTGGCAACTCATCAGTTGAAAATTGCACTCAAATCTGAAGCGGAAGTACTGAACCACACTTTGCGTACGCTCGTTACGTCCTATAGATATCCAAACAATATCTAATCTACAGTGTAACATAATAACTTGGGGCGACCTCCACGGTGCCGGAAATATGACATACAAGCCACCGTGGTTGACGGATTGTGTTGCCTACTTGTTGCTCTTGCATACGACCATCATTTCAGATTCGTTTCGATGTGAGAGGGTCCTTGACGCTATTCGCGACAACGAGTGACAGGGAACTGCTCTCCTTCAGTGTTCGCGGGAGCAGTCCCAGTCCTGATATATCCAAAGGAGAATCGTCGTGTTTTATAACAAATAAGATACCTCTTCAACGGTACGATGAGTCGGAGGAGAATGCATCGATCCTAAATTAGATTCACGGACTTTCTTCAACGTCCATCTCAATCTACACCATTATTTTATTCTGGTACCGATTAGCTGCGGATGGTTGTATTATCAGACGTGTTTTACGTTTTTCTCATTAGTCTGGCCCGAGTCGTTGTCGCAATTAATGAATTTTATGTATGTATACTCTGCTTACGCCCCGCCTATTATTCTTCCGCAGAAATCTCCAGAACTTAGAGGCCACGAAAAAGGTAGTTACATTGTCAACAGGTCTTTGTAACTGTCAATCGATACATTCTTCTACACTCCTCGGCCTACCCCCTTTGCTAATTCTCGTCTTCTCTTCAATATGTCCCCTCCTAGGAAGAAGACGAGAGTCGTAGTCGTATCACGTCATCGACTACGTCACTTGTCACAGTCAAGTCCCACGTCTTGGCCTTGTCCGGCTGCTCGCTGCATATTTTCAACATTTCCTCGGGAAGGGATCGGGTGAGATGGCCACACATACAGATTGGATCACTTGTGACGGTCTTTGAAGAGTCTGATTACTTTTGTGTTCGCCTGTTTTGGAGACTGATGGGGACAAGGCCTATTTTCCTGTAATTTGTTTTGTAAAGACGAAGTCTTTATATCTCCTTAGTGTTTCTACTGTCCTTGAGGATGGAATATCTGTCTCTATTTTACTACAGTAATTCTCACGACTGTAAAATTTCCCTAAAATTGAACACTTATTCTGTAATCATATTCAAAGGCATGTTTCGTATTGAAGCTGTGTTTGGTATCACTCGTGGTTATACGACTTCCCAGGCTTTATCTCAATTGGTGACCTTGCCACTGGAGGACTGCGACGAAAATTCCCCGACGACTTTCGCTCACATTGATACCCCAGCAATCGACTTCAGGTAATCCGGAATCCACGGAGATGTTCCTCTCTGTATGGCGGCAAGCGCGCGAGAGCTCGTAACAGTCCAGTGTGATATACTCAATTTCCTGTGTTCACTCCTTTATTACGCTTACACGCAGACTGCAACATCAAATCAAAGTCTTCAGCCCGATTCTTATCACTGTGGGCGGTACAAGAGGCGAGCAGTCCAGGGTCACCTTGAAGCTGTATGACCCCAGTCCTCTAGTCGGACAGCCTTACACCTCACAGGCACGCGATCGGTAGATAGCTAAAGGAGATAGGATTTAGATTGCTCATCTCTGTTTTGATTCCTGCTGCTAAATCGCGGTCTCTGAGCACTTCTCTTTCTTCGCTTAGACGACCTGGTTGAGGTTGCCACTACTGTTTATTGGAGTTGCGATAGTGGTCTTGTGGAAGGTATTCTCCCGCCCCGCCTCCAACTCGTTAAAGAAGGTCCGTGCGAAGAGAGGAGCGGGAGGAGGGGGGTACGGGTCTGGTGGACGAGGGTTAGTTGGCGAAGAAGCGCTGCAGGAAGACACGAAGGCGGCTATGGAAGAGTTGACACAGAAGCTACGCGGGTTGAGGAGTCCTGGAAGACCGGGAGGGTAAGATAAGATAAGAAAGTACATCCATTGGTTGGAGAAGTGCGTATATATTTAGAAGGATAGCCGTCGAATATAAATGCTGAGGTTCACTGTATCAGTGAATATTACCAATTTCTGTTTGCGACGTCAATGCTTCTAATGTGTTTATGCGTTTTGTTGCAAATATATCCCAACAGGGCGCCTCCGCCTTCCTCATCGCCGTACATGTCACCCTCGAAGGCGAATATGAGGGGAACAGGCCCATCACGTCACGCCCAGTTCTATGACCCGGACGAGAGCTGAGACCGAGTGCATGTTATACTGGAGCACGTTCTGTTGTGTCGATGTGCTTGCGACGGGTATGGACGCAATAATCGTCGTCCCCGTCTAGATTTACAATTGTTTTCATGAGTAAACAACTACTTGTACGATTCCTCAATATTTGAATTTTTCTACTGGCACATACACCCAGAAAGCTATTGCTGTCGCTATGACGTCCCTCCGCCCTCGTAACGTAAATTACAATATCTTGTCTTCGTTAATCAAAAGCCATATTCGTCGTAGCGCAAAATAGCTCATGAGATCATTTGTCGCATTATCTCAATGCCCGTTACAGCTGTTGCTAATTCCGCGTTCGTGTTGGTTATCAACATCAATTAAGCCGCGTGGTTGCAAAATTACCTGCCTTGGTATCAACAGATCCATTATCGTACAAAAGCTTGTGTAATTGTTCTGTTTTTTCTCTCTTGCGGCTGCACGAGAAGTCTCGTTGCAGGAGCTAGTTCTAGCAGCAATTATTCTTGGTGTCCCGTAGTAAGAGGAGATACTACTATGTTCCCATATTTTCCCGGGTGAATAGTATAACAAAACAGCTCTCAGTACTAATGGCATAGGTATCATTCTTAAATAATATTAGCACCACCAACAAAAACAAAACATGTATATATATAAACAAGAGGACGACAACTACCAGCGCCACCAACAACAACCAAGCAGCAAAAGAATGCCACTACTCATCCAACATTCTTATTCCTCATCTCCTCCTTGTGTCAACCACCATACCACCGCGCACCCAGCCATGATGTTGCTCTAAGTTAGCTAGTATGATATTAGCATATCCACTGATGCATGGTACCATGACAGAGCCGCTCGCTAGTATCCTCACAGCGGCGACATGTGGTCGTTGCGTTGTACAGCAGTTAGTTTCTGAACCAGCCATTGTTGAACTTCAAAAACAACAAACACCAATCATGCAAGTATCTTCCATCAGAAATAGCTGGCCGCCCTTTTCGCTTTCTTCTTACTAATCGACAAGAAGCACAGCGACACTTCATCTCAATTCGGAAGTTTCGTACTTGTTCCGATCTTGTTCTTCAGGAAAAATCCGAGATAGTAGACTTCGTGACTCGTGCAAACGTACCATATCAGGAAATAAAAGGAGTGATTTCATCATCACTATGCTACGAGAAAAGATATCATCTTGTCGACTAAGCCGCCCACCAGAGTAAGTTACTCTGGATTTAGAAATCCAACCCGTTCTCTTCGTCTCCTTCCATGAACTGGTCATCAAACCACGTGTCTGTTCGCTCCAACGCGGGGCTCGCGTTTCCTCTTTCCATGATTCGAATCATCCCACTGCCTTCTCCACCGGAAGTATCTCCGCCAGTATCTGATAACTCGGACCGTGTCCGCTCTCGAAAGTACTGAGGCAAGACGGAGGACACTTGACGTTCGAGAACAACAGAAGGTCGAGGCGCCACAAGTGGAAGCGGTATCTCATAGGACTCGCTCCCGGCGGACAGGATCGAGTCCTCTGACGGGTTCAGCGAGAGGGCCCGGTCCACCAACTCCTCGCGCGCCAGTTCCTCCTCCGTCTTACCCATCCCCTTCTCCCCGTCGTCTAGCCTTCGGTCCAAACGACGATGTGTATTCCGTCCAGACTTCGACCTTCTAGAACGACCGCTGTCCTTGCTGCTGGCACGGTCGCTCTTCCCCTCTTCTGAGGCAGATGTCCCAGAAGAACCCTCTTGCTCTGGTGGTCTTGCAGGGACGGGATCCGGGAGGTGTACTGGCTGCGCTAGTATACTAGGGAATGATATCAACTCCCCAGCCTCCTCCTCATCATAGTTTTTTAATGCATATTCAAGCCCAGTAAGGTTGCCTCCACTACCGCTTTCTCGACGACTGGACACAGGCGAGGGCACTTCGCTATGACTCGGACGCGGCAAGTAGAACAACGGCGTCGATTGTACAATCGTAACGCGGCGACTGGCAGACTCGGAGAGCCCTGCAAGGCTTTCACTGCTCTCACTGTAAATCGACCCGCCCAAGTGGTTGATTATCGAGGCCCGAAGCATCGCCTTCCTCATCCCTTCCATCGCACCATCGTCTACCCGACGTCCATCGTCCTCCACACCCTCCCTGTCTCCATGCAGCTTCTCCCCACCGCCATCTACACTTCTATTCTCCCCTTCCAAGAGCAACAACGCGCCTCCAAACTCCTTACTGTATCCTTCCCACACCTGAACAGTAGGTTTGTTTCGTTGAACGGTTACACGCCCGTGCACATCGAGCACCCTGTTCCAGAAAGTATTCAAAAACCGCAATTTCGAGAAGACGTCCGTGTCTGTTATGTCCCACGGCTTACACTTCAACATATCGTCAGACTGAACGATCATTTGTGGGATTTGAGCTTCCAGAAGCTTCCACTCGGCGTCATCCTTGAACTCTGCTTCCCGTGACGTCCCACCCAAGTCGACCGGTACAGACTCCAAAGAGTAGTTCGATTTCCCATTTTTCATGTCGGACAGCCGGCGCATGTCTATGACATGGTCGAATACGATCTTCCCGTTGATGAAACGCTCTCTGCGTCCCATGAATGCCCTCACTGCCAGAAGCTTCAGCAAGATGGACCTTTTTCGAGGAGACATGAGCAGAGTGCGGTACCAGTGCTTGAAGAAAACGTCGGATGTGTCCCGGCATAAACGATCCCACAATTCATTTTTCCTGCTCGCGGCTTCCGAAACGTCCGCATGAAGGATAAGAAGTTCCTCCAGCATATCACTTAATGGTATCTCGAACAAGCTACCGTAGCGTCTTGCAGCTAGCCAGTACCGGCGCAATAGTCGCAAAGTGTCTTCCAATGCGAAAATGTCAATATATTCTGGAGACGTGCACACACAATCAATCTGGATTTGGCGAGCGTGTCGTAGCGCTGCGATCCACTGCAAAACTTTTGAAGTGGTTTGGTTGTGAAGTACGTATTTTATTGTGTCTAAAACAGGCCAATAATCCAGAATGTTGAATTGAGAGAGAAGTATCACAATCACGATGCCCGTGGCCGCTAAGAAATGGGTGATAATCAAGATGATGGACTCAATAGAGGGTGATGTAAGATAGTTCAGCACACGATTGGCATTGAATAGAGCCGTAGTGACGTCGATAATGAGCAAGGCCATGAGGATGTAAAATATTATGTTTGTTGATATGGTTCGGTAGGGCGGAATCACTCCCATAAAAAGAACGAAACCGACCGTTACAAACCACAATGCTGCGGATTGGAAGGAAGGGTCTACTCGACATGATATGAAGATGATGAGGATAGCCATCTTGTAAGCAAGCATGGATACTCGAAAGTAAGCTGCGGACCGAGTGAATGACGACATTACCCAAGCTTGAGACTCCTCCCAGAAACTGTCCAGAGATATGATATACATCAGTTCCCATACCTGCAGCCTTTTTTCGTGATCTGGAGCTTCTCTATAGACAGTTACTCGAAAAACGTACTGATGAAGTACAACAGGTAACAAAACCAAATACGGGATACATAAAATACAACATATCGACGTAATAATCTTATACTTCGCCGATGTACATGAAACGTCAGGATCCGCCTCCAGATAAGAATTCGAGCAATGAAACAATCTGAATAAGGCTAGACCGCAAGGCACGTACAAGAATTGAAGTATGATAAGGGAGAATTTGATTACTGCAGCTCGATAACGGTCCATTCTAATACCAAATTTACTAATAATCGATAGTATCAAAATACATGATAGCGTTATTATCAAAGGAAGAATACAAAAATATGTTGCGTAAAGGAGGTATCCACTATATTGGCCCCACCGAGATATTGTTGCTGCTGATCCTCTACCCATAAGTGCGCCATTAAAGGTGGTGCTATAAATATCCAAATTAAAGTATACCATGAATCTGGTCCATTTTAACCATATGTAAGGCCACGGCCACGGCTGAGTCATGCACCATATAACTCCAAATATTTGGGCGTAGTCTACGATTACATTCAATTTTTCAAACCAAAACAAGCTCGTCCCCCAAAATTTAAGTACCAAAGTCTTTTTCATCCCGGGCGGTCCCATCGAAAGAATTGTTTATATATAAGTCACTTGTCGTGATATGTATGTGAAAATATTTGGCGTTACGTGATCAATTACAACTTTACTGAGTACAATTACGAATACTTTTATTCTTACTTTTTATGGCTAAATCTAATCTTAAAGTTTTTGGATTCATTTTCGTGTTTTTATGCGCAAGGGTATCCCCTTTAGTATGGGGAGCTAAAAATTTGTTCTCAAGACGTATTTCATGCTCTGCTTCCTCAAATATTGGTGAAGTTGAGTTACAAACAGATAACTTCGAGATTTTAAGGAATAAATTGAAAGGAACTTGTGTATACATAATTGGAATGATGGGTTCTGGAAAGTCTAGTCTTGGTGATAACTTTGCGAGGAAGGTTGTTATTTCTATAAGTGTTACATGAAACGTCTTAACTTTTGTTTTTATTAGCTCGGATATCGATTCATTGACACTGACGAAGTTGCTGAATTCATGGTAGAAATGCCTATATCAGAATATTTTGCTCTTGGGAAAGAGAAGGAGTTTCGAGAACTTGAATACCAAATTTTAATGGAGGTATTGTTTGCATTTGAAGTAATTTGTGATGTTTGAAAGTTAATTGGTGGCTATTATTACATAGATGCAACAGTACACACGAGTTGTTACATCTACAGGAGGTGGCATAGTCGAAAAACGAGAAAACTGGGGAATATTGAGGCATGGGCTCGTTGTATTTCTAGATATGAAGGTGAGTTTGTACTGCACCATCTATTTTTATAGTTTCATAAACTTTTTTCTTTCAGCCTGCAGATATTTACGAGAGACTGATGAAAGATAAAACACAGGTAAACATCCTCGGCCTTCTCGCTATACCATGGAACGTGGATGCATTTTGCCCCACTTTGAAAGTTTGATAATTTATCATCCTTTGATTAAGGCGTCTTAAGTGATTCCAATATTAATATTCCTTAAACTATGAAAGGAATCATCTGTTTTGCAATACTTGGCCCACACCCCTCGTGGGATTTGCCAATCTGGCTCATATGGGTGCTTAGCATTATATGCCGTCATGTTTTGCTAAGCTAAGTTTTAAGTTTAAAAAAAATCTGTTTTGCAATACCGTGTATACTCAGAGTATATCCTATCGTTTCTATTTGAAAATGGCAACTAAAGTGCTGAAACTCATCGCGATGACGATTCGCTCCGTTTGCTTTCACCAGATAGAGAAGCGTCCACTGCTCCGAGGGGAAAACCCGTTACAAAAATTAGAGGAACTTAGCGACCGGAGGAGAGAGCTATACATGCAGGTTCGTTGGTGGTTGATCGGCTGTTTCCTTGGTGCCCATACACTCCGATTATCCGTTATCTAAGAACATAACACTTATATGAATACCGGTCATGTCGTTCGTTGCTGCAGGCTGACGTGCGACTACCGATCTCGGCTGAAGCAACTCTGGACGAACTGTCAGAAACTCTGTGTGCAGAACTGTTACAGTTTATAGCGCAAAATCAGCCGCTGTGGAAGTCCTGGAAAGAGAAGAGAGCCGCTCAGATCCTTACGGGGAAGGGCCTGGGAGAGGGCGCTCGGGTCGCTGGGGTAGGTGCACACACCGTACTGACATGACCCCTTGACCAATCAATACAGTAACTATGTCAATTAAAAATCAATTTCAGTATCTAGCGTTGAAGTTCCAGCCGTGTGATGTCAAGATTGTTCGTAATCGGGTGGAGTGTCATGGGGTCCGGTGTCGTTGGGGACATTGGCTGGCAATAGCACTCCTTCTAATTGTGGTGCATGTGCTCGCAATTTCAATCCAATACAAAAGCATATAGTACACACCATGTAAACGCACAGATCTCCAACGAATGCTATGTCAATATTATTCACCGTCGTCTCTCGCACGGCTCTGTCCAATATGTACGAACAGGACGAGGAGATCGAACCCGACGCGGTCTCTTCATCATCGGTAGACGAGGGAAATGCAAAGCCGCAGTCCTTTAGCAGTGGTCAAGGCTTTGGAAAAGGCACCACTGTGGACTCCAACGCGCCTGCTCCTCCTTCTCCTTCCACAGCTGCAGAGGGAATGGGATCGATCCACTACGTGAAATTATCCGATATTAAATCGGGAAAAGTGAAACTACCGAACCGCGGACCTGTGGCGGGGGCTGGAGGGGGTGGGAAGGAAGCACACAATGCAGGCGGTTCGGCCACGTCGCAGTAGCATTGAGCCTAGAATTAGATGTCCATAAGAATTGGTGGTACTTTTCGTGCCTCGCGAATGATATTATTGTTCTTTTGATGAAAGTATGCTATAAAGATTCTTCGCGAGAATTCGAACCCGCCATTAAAATAAAATTGTTGTGATTTCGAACTCTTGACCAGGTTTATATTTCAATAATGTAGGAAAATTATAAAATAATCACCTCAAGAAAAGGGTATCTCTGCTCCTTCATCGGTGGATAAAAAACTGTGCTGTAGTGGCACCATCTAAAGTTTACAACTCATACCCTAGCTACAGCTGGAGAACTTTTAGTGGTCCCGCTATAGCTGGTTTCAAAATGTTTTCTAAATCCCCAACCTGCAGCAGGTGGACTATAGTTGGTTGTTGGGCTTTGGGCGGCGCCGAGGACTAGCTATAGCTGGTGATGTTGGAATATTCGCTATCGCTCACGAAGACTATGTATAAGGTACAGACAGAGATTCTTAACAACCAGATAATTAATTAATTGTGTGCTGACGTAATGAAAAATGGAT
>VKHC01000300.1:0-13587 GCA_015143735.1 Synura sp. LO234KE | reverse complement strand
ACTGCGCACCCACAATATTTAGCTATCAAGATTTTCGGTAACTGCTGGAGCTGCCCATACGACCCCTGCTAGACGAGATTCTCGTCCCTCGTGAAATTATTACTTATTGCAAGTATAGTAACACTTCTGCATCGACGCCTTCTTCTTTGTCTTTCTTTCATGTTCACCTCTATTGCGCGTGCCACCAAAAAGCTATAATGAATGTCTTCGCTCCCGTCATTGTCGAAGTGTTGCTGCTGTGGGGAGATCGAAATAACAAGGTTTGCCGAGAATTTTTCGTGATAATAATCTATGGAATATATTACAGGAGCTAAACTTTATTGGTAAATTGTGCGTCGCCCAATAACTTCAACTGGTGGTACAAAGCAAAAATATCAAATTTAGGCAGGATTTGTGATGTTTAGCTGTTAATACATACAGAGTAGACTAGTTTCGAAAAAATTTTCCGGGTAATTTTGATTTTTTCTTCCCTCGCAAAACTTTCTGTTCTACGGTAGGAAGAATAGGGATCGTAAGGCTCCGATAGCAAGAGTGAAAATCCCAGAAATTTTTAGCAGGTGTAGGCGTAGGGAGATGCTTGGTAAAGCGAACCATCTAATACTCTCGTTGATGAATTTTTTTGTTTTGTTCTCAGAAAGCTAAAACTAAGTGCTGCGTTGCACATTTATTTACTGCTACTATCTTTATCAACAAAGAATAAAGCAACAGGAATTCAGCATTATTTTAATTGAAGATCTTGGTACGAATTATTGAAGAATGGATCAGGGAGAAGGTATAACGTAAAAACTACACGAGGAATTTAAGCGCCACGTTGTCCAACGACGAATCTGCAACGATAAATCTGAAAAAATGCAACTTTGTCTCTTAATCAGCTATTTAATTCATTTGTCGATATTACAATATACTTTAGCGGGTTGTCATAATAATTGTAACAGGAATGGACTTTGCAATCGTTGGTCTCAGTGCGAGTGCTTTAATGGTTGGGAAGGTAACGATTGTTCCAAAAGATCTTGTCCTAGTGGGACCCAATTTGCAGACGTCGCTTACAGCAAAGATAAGGCTCATCAATCAGCGACGTGTAGTGGCAGAGGACTGTGTGACTATACTCTTGGACAGTGTAAATGCTATCCCGGATATAATGGGAAAAGTTGCGAGAAGAGCAATTGTCCTAATTCATGTAGCAACCACGGGAGGTGCATAAGTCTAAGAACTGCAGCAGCGGAATATGATGGATGGGGCCTCAATCATACTAGTGTCTATAATTTGTGGGACGCAGATCTAATATACGGATGTCAATGTGATCCCGGTTGGATCAGTTTTGACTGCTCCGAAAGACCGTGTGATAAAGCGGCTGATCCACGGCTGCCTACTCTCCGCCATGAAATCGTTACATTGACTTGCACTTGTTCTACGTCATGTAGTGGATTGTTTAAGCTTAGATTTTCAGGAATAACAGCGAAATCTTTTTTAAGTAGCGCCTCAACCGGAAGCGACGTCGCAGCGTCTTTGCTCTCTATTCAAGGCACTTTTGGAAATAGCTCAGCGTACTCGCCTATCCCCATATCTGCAGGCTTAAATATTACAGAGAGCAGTCAAGCGGTTTGCAATTACGGAACGACGACCCGGACCAAGATTTACTTCAGACGCCAAGCTGGGGACGTCCCGGCTATCAGCTTCTACCAAAACCGAATCAAAGGCGGAGAACTCTACTTTGAGGTATAGGATGACATTTTATATTTATATCCGAGTTTCTTTGATTGTTGCCGCGATTCAGACGACCCAGAGTATCACATGCGATTGCAGGTCTTCCTGTTATGGCACATTTAGACTTGTGTACGATGGGGAGGCGTCCGCTCCTTTCAATATCTTTATCAACGGCTCTGACGTCGTTAGTGCACTTAATAATATGAAAACAGTAGCGTCGTCGTCAGCCACGGTCTACAATATGAGTAATCGCACAATATGTGTAACGGGTTCCATCACAAACCACTCGTTTGTGTTCCGGTCCCACGCGGGGAACTTGCCCCCAATGCAGTTGTGGAGCGCGGTTTACTCCACTGGCGCAACAGGGGACTTCGATACCAGCAACTCGAGCGTTCTCACGTTGTCAACAGCGGATGGTCGAGAAGACCACGTGTATGAATGCGCTGGGGTGGGCCGGTGTGACAGATCGACTGGAGAATGCTCCTGCCCCTACGTAAGTTCGCGTAAAGTGCTTTATTTTTCTTGCCCTATTCCCGGCCCACCTTAGATCCTTCTGATATCCGCTCGCCCTCGCCCTCCTCGCCACTCCTCGTAGGGGTACGAGAACGACGCCAACCTTGGGTCATGCGGGGCTCTGTTCGTACCCTCCTCGGATTGGCAAGGTAATTCTGGAGGCTCAGAACAGACTACTTTCACAATGCTTATACGATATTGGATTGGCAGCCTTCGCTTTGCGTAATTATTCCGCTCCCTCAGCAATCACTGTGTTTCTCTCCTGTATGTTGTGTTCGCGCAGGTCTTGCTCGATGTCCTGGAGTCATCTCCTACGACGGCTTGAATACAAACTGGGATTCGATGCGCAACACTCGATACCTCTACGTGTCCATCAACCCCTCTTACCAGTAACACACATATCTGCACTGCGTACCGTAGGACGGTTTGGTTTGTTGCCAACTTGTAATGTTGTCCACGCCGTATCTTTGACATATTATTCCCTGTCTATGATAATCGCATCTCTTAGTGCAAGGTCCCGCGCTCCTCCCTCTGTTCTGTAGTCTGCAGGAGCGAAAGAGAATAAATTTCACTAACAATATTACCCACGCGACGATCGAACGCTTCATCTGGCACCCCTATCCAAAGTACCAAGCCTTCCCCACGGTCTTAGAGGCGTCTACGAAATCTCAGGTATCTCAAGGGAACTACTGGCTGCTCGACATACTTTCTAAGTTTGGATTGAAGTTCCTTAGCTGGCGTAGGCGATTAACTAGTACTCGTGCTTGCTCACAGCTTATTCTCATTGAGATATTCCACGGCAGAATTTATTCAACTTATCATCCAATACGAGCGCGGGCCCGATGGTAATTGACCAGGTAACCATAGAAAACGAGGAGGAGCGACAGTTATCTGTGGTAACAATCACACTAGTCTTGTGTCACGACTAGGCGAGAAGGATGCTCTACTACGCCGACAACGCACCTGGATTCCCCTTCATTGGGAGGCTGACCTTAGACGCTCCGACCAACCATTCGGTGAGTGCTGCAGCCAGTCACATGTCGGTTGGAAGGGGACTCATTTCGATGAGGCCCCAGCGAACAATGTGTAACGCAAATATGATATACTGTCAGATATCTTGAAGACATCGTGTCGTCAGGTGTGACTTAGGATTCCAGGATTCGCTCTTAGATCAAATCTGGCGGTTGCGATTAGACGATTCGTAGTGCTATCGCCACAAATATGGTTTTCCTTACGTTTTTCCGCGGCTTGACTATGCGCAGGCATGGCTACATCTTACCCACCGCGTGTCGGGCATGGCTATGGACGCCCACTTCAATCGGCGGAAGGTCGGGCCTCGATTTCCAATAATTCGCGTTATCCTACCGTTCTTTCTCGTGTTATATCGCAAATAGCTATTCTGGACGTCCGCTGGTACAAACTACTTGGCAGACGGGAAGTTATACTGGGCCTACATGGATGCCACAATCCCAGTGGCATATGACCTCACTGCCGTCATAGGACAGGTCTAAATGATCTCGTAAATCTCCTTATTCCTACACGTACTGGTTTGATATTTTCGCATCTTGCGCAGCACTATTTGATCGACCCGATGGGGATAGCGGTTCATTACCCAAAAGAACGACTGTACTGGTTGGATAAAAATCTGAGCGTAACGGCGACCGCGTTGCGCTCTTGTGCCTTTGATGGAACAGACTATCGTCAAATATTTCTATATCGCAATATCGACAACGTTACTCATCCAGCGAACGTAACGGATCTGAAGATTGAGTTCGTAAACAACACGGCGTTCTTCATCGACTCGGTACGTTTCCCATATTTCATTTTAATGCTTTAATTTTGACGAGACAAATAACTTCATTGCTTTCACTACGATTGGTACTAGCATAGTCCTGAAGCGATCGTGGAGACAAATTTAGATTTTCCAGTTTATCTGAATGCTTCGGACGGATTTGTATACGGGTCTGGGTTGGATAACTTCATCGTACGAGTTTTGTGCAAAACAACCGGGGTGAGAGGATGTCGGCAGGCTCCTAGTTTTCAGATGCTCTTGTAGTCTCCACTCCTTGAATACCATCGCACTCTTACGGTCTCAGATCACGTTGGGTCGAGCGGCGCATCTCTTCTTGGACGACGCGGAGAACTTCTTGTTGTGGTCCGACACAACCAATAACAACGTGAATTATATGCGGTACACCTACGGTAGTGACCACAACGTTACGCGAGGCCAAGTTCTGGTGGAGGCATCCTTTATTAAAGGTTGGGTGGGACGAAGCCCGAAACAGCCTACTGGGATAGTTGTAGATAATGGTCTTGGTCCACCCCGATGGGGAGCTTACCAGGATTGTTACGGTGGAGGCCGATGTCTAGGATTAGCTGGTAATAAAATCCTTCTTTTACAACTCCATGAAGCCGAATTCGATACTTTAGGTAACTGGAAGTGTGAGTGCTTTCCGGGCTTTATAGGAGACTGTCGACAACGGACTTGTCCAACGGGACCGGCTTGGTGCGGTCCTCGCGACTAATGTTGCAATCCAATTAATGTGAAATCTCCCGTAACGGAAGCAGTGGCTCATGAGTTGTTTCCTGCACAGGTTTTCCGAACCGATTGTGGACAACGTTGCTCACGACATTTATGTGGAATGTTCAAACATGGGTTCCTGCGACCGAACCACTGGAGAATGCTCTTGTCACGCAGGATACGAGGTAGGCCATCAGGCGGTCCCCGTGAAGTGGACCTGCGCCTTCTCACTGTTTCTCTGCCAGGGCGCTGCCTGTGAGCGAATGACCTGTGAGTATTTGGACAATGGCGACGGAATCTGTAGTGGGAACGGAAGGTGCGCGGGCTGGAACGCTTTATTTCCATTTGATGAGACAGGTTATTCGACCGAGTAATTTATTTACACCACTCGTATAAGGTGCCTGTCTATGCGGGACTTGGCCAAACGGTCGAAATCTACTGATCTGGAGCCTGTTCCGGTGGTCTACGGATCAACTCCACACAATCCCTCCACGTGGGATGCCGACCAGGTTCACGGCTGCATCGACGACTTCTACGGCTATGTGGACGGCTATCACAATATCAGCTACTACGAGGGACTCTTTCTCTCCCGCCAAAGGTGTCCCTCCACCCATAACAAACGTCTACTAGATGCTCTCTACGGCTCTTCGAATTACACTTTCCTGAGGGAGGTGCAAGAACTACGGTGCACTGCGCGGAGCGGGTCCTTCTCGTTGCTGTTTCGAGGAGTACCTACGGGACGTATTTACGCAAACTCAACGTTAGCAGCGCTGCGAAGGTCGCTGTTGGAGACACATATGACCGGAGATCTCTATCTGGAGTCTTCGGATGGAGTAGACAGCGTTTGCGATCATCTTGTGCCTCGAATTATAAATATCACGTTCTTGTCGGAGCTGACGGACGTACCACTTATCACGTCCACATATCTGAACTTAAGTGGCTCGTCACCAGAAGTATACATTCGGCGAGCTATCCCTGGTCAGGGGGGATTGTTTGAATGCGGCGCCCATGGAGAATGTGATGAAACTACCGGGCAGTGTCAGTGTTGGTCGAATTGGGGAAGCTCCGATGGTTTTGGGAGTGCGGGCACCTTTGGCGATTGTGGTTTTGATTTAGTACTGTGATTCCGTTGAGCATGCATAAAAATACTCTGAATTTCACTTAAAGGACCAGATATGAGAGCAAAGTTGAAGAAAAGTGGTTACTGGCGAGAATTAGCGCCGGAATAGTTCCCGTTTATCGGTATGATAAAATGCCCACGGCTAGGTACGATACGGAACTGCGGAGTTTTGTTTCGTTTAACAATATAGTCGTAGTGGTTATTCGCAACTATGGTGACTAACTACTTTCTTTGAGGCGTTAATTCTTGAGGGTGCTAAGGATTGGCGCCGCGAGGCAGTAGTGGGAGGTGCACTGGTCTAAATTAAAGAGCATTGCATATTGTCGTAAGAATGGATGCCTTTCGCTCCCCTGCAGCTACCACCACTGCGCATTTCCCACCTATTTATTTTCAGATAAAATTGACAAATTTAATATCGAGAAAAAGACATATCCGAATAGTAAGCAAATAAGGGTATGCCGCCTAAAGTTGATAGTATCGCCACCATCAGACTGATTGGCGTATATCTTATAGTTTGTTTTAAGTGAGAAAAACGGGTAGTAAGTCGTAGAAAGGCAGCCCAAGATGAGAGTAGACCCGCACCCCTCATCATTGCTTTCAACAACCGCCAACTATATGTGCTCAATGGCGAATACGGCGACCGAGTAGAGAGCACTAGGTGACTGGACTGGAGCGCCTTGGTTAGCTCGCGACAAGAACGTTCCCCCCAACTACATACATTGAGGACCACGACTTAGTCCAAGACCAAGGGGGATAAGGGAGCAAAACGTCTTGATGGCAAGGTTACCGCCAAAAACCCCAACAACATATAGGTGATTAAATCCACTAGAGTACGCACGGTTTATATTCTAAGAAGATTCGAAATCGAAATCGCAAGTTCTGCATAATTCTCCAAACGACCGAAATTCAGGTTAGGAGCTAATCCTACATATATTTAAACTATCGTAATCCATTAGTATTTCATCCTATTCGTTCTTAGAAATATCTGACTAATTATAATTCTTGGGTGCCTTGTAGATTATAAATTTTCAATATTCGATTTGCTTTTGTTAAAGGACACTCACTAAGAATTTTTTACCTATGTCTTGATTGAGTTGAGTAGAGGCCTGGAATATCTTAGCCTTGAGGATTCCTCTCACCTTCTTGACGGTTGCTTATAGGTTGGATTATTTTTTATTTTATAGATTTTCGCTAAAATCCGAAAGCATGATCGCCTGTGCTTTTGAAGGCTTACATAGCACTTATCTGGAGGCTTTTTTGAGAATTCTGAGGGTTATTGTTTAAAACTATCTTTACACATCATATAGCGGTGCAGTTGTCCCTCCCACCTCTCCCCTCTTCCTTCTGGTGGATGAAATTGTTGTAGTAAATTCGCACTTTTTGATTGATAAGATATTTACCATGAATAAACTCACCACTGCGTGGCAGTCCGTGCTTAGTAATAGTTGATCGTTCTTCGAGATAGTGAGTCGCTCCAGCGAGGGCTATCAAATGGCCTGGAAAGCGATCGAGCGAGCAACTATATTATCATCGTTTCCAGCAGCAAGAACCGTCCTCAGTTGAGCACCACCACCTCATCGCTTCGTCTGGGCAGCCAGGAACTTGGCTAATATCGTGATAAACAATATCCTAATCTAGGAGTGGTACTACGATGAGTAGGAGCTAGTAGTAGTTAATGATGGTGAAGTAACTTGTTGTGAATTATGATCATACAAACAGAATTGATTAAATTAAAATATATTGTAAACACGTAAGATTTTCATATCATATAAATGGAAATATAAATAGCACATCCTCAACATATCAAATACGCGCAAAGAATCACGCTGGTCAGGTGGCTTCGTAACCTTATTCTGTAATTATCTAACGAATCGTGTACATCACCAAAATGAGCTTATGTTGCGATTATGTCGTACTGCGCGTTGAAGTTTAAAAATGTTTGTTCTGTTCTGCTCAGGCGAAAACTCGCTCCGGTATGTTATCATCCATGGGATCGAAGTTCCGTAGCAAGTACACCTCGCCATTCCTCACTGTTTCTTCTTCTACAGCGCTCGGTTCAAGCGTAGACAGTCTTATGTTGTCGGGATTAATTGCAGGATCCTCCCGCTCCGGAACGCGTAGACTATCAATCGCACCAGGCTCCACACGCTGGTAGGCTGGGGGTTCATATCTGAGCGCTGGGGAAGTCACAGACAGCGGGACTTTTGCTGCATCGGTTACATGCAAGAGGTCCGACAAATCCCTCAGTATGGTGTTCGCAAACACCTCAAGCTTCAGAGCTCTCTGGAACGGCTCTTCGATCATCATACCGATTTCCTGTATCCCGAAGAGGGACCAAGAGACCAGGGCAGTAAAGGGCACTATGTGCCACCCGAGCTCCGATACCAAGGCCATGGGAAGGGTCAAGCACCACAACGACAAGAAACGAGAGGTATGTCTGGCGTATGTAAGCGGTACTGGCGTCTGCACTATTCGCTCGCAAGCTCCTATACTTCGGGAAATCTCATCGACGTATTTCAACATAGCCAACCGCTCCCGTGAAGTGAAGCCGCCGAAATCAGGTATTGACCGGACTTCATAAGCCAGCTTATTCGTGATGAAAAAAGGACGGTTGGTAACAAGGCCTAGTCTTGTAATATCATCCGCACTTAAATAACCTTTCAAAGCGCCCGGTTGACGAAATCCTTGAATGTGTTCTTGAAGGACCAACGGGAATGCACAGAGAAGATGAAAGATTCGTTCAAGCTTTTTCACTGCGATGACATCTGAGTACACGAGCTAAAATATGCAATTAAATTTGTCTAACCATATTCTTGGCAAGCAGCTCTTACCGTTAATCTCGCCATATCCCTCACATGATTCAACAATTTTTCCCATATTTTTCGACCCTCCCAAAATCTGTTATAAGCAGTATTGGTTCGAAAAACTAATAGTAGCCCAAGGGCACTTCCTAACAGGGAATGCGCTTTCGACCCAGGTGTGTTAAATCGAAAATATAGATGAAGCACAAAAACAGTAATTGACCAGAGTGTATTAAATATAATCACTCCTCGAATCCTTTTCAACAGCCTACTAGTCCTAATCGTTTTCAAATTGTGCAGCCAATCCCTTGTTGAATACCTTTCTGCCTGAGGAATGTGCAATGTATCCCCTGATCGGTTTCGGAAAGTTACCTCATCGTGTGCATATTTTATTCCATCTTCGTATTCTGGAGATTGATTCCATCCAATATTCACATTTAGTCTGAAATTCGTTAAAGTTTGATCGGTGCCAACATTTGCGATATTTAAATATTTCTTAGGAAGGATTAAGAAAGTAGAGGTGCCTCGAAAATTCGCATATAAACAAGTAAACCAAAACATTATCTTGCGGGGAAATAATTTGAAACCGCAGTTCATCCACTATATATTTTTCTACTCCCAACGTTCTCGGAGTGAATCTCACTACTGCGATAGTTAAATAATTCAAGGGAAGATTCGCATCTGTTGAATTTTTTACTAGTACTTTTATTTTGGAAATTTTCTTGAAGATTTTGACCGGTGACTTATCCTCTCTAGCTACTTTATTGACATGCAACTCCCTTTTAGCACCGTTCTCATTTTCCTTCCTCAGATTTTAGGTTTCATAACATTTAATAAAATATCATCAAAGAGCCAATTTAGCAAAATTCTCAATGCCGTTAGAGAGATCGGCTCGACTACCGAATTAGATTCAATTATCGCTACATCTGGGACTTCACTAATAATTGTCGATTATTCTACTACTTGGTGCGGTCCATGCAAGCTGGTGTTACCAAAATTTGTGGAGCTCAGCGAAAAATATGCTGATCAAATTTTCCTCAAGTGCATCGGTGACGCTTCGAAAGATGCAACTTTGCTAATGAAGAGGGAAGGAATAAGATCTGTTCCTGCTTTCCATGTTTGGAAAAGTGGGAAAAGGGTAAGTACGGGTTGTCTTCTAAAGTCTCTATGTTGATTAATTTGTTCAGGTTGAAGTAGTTAGCGGGGCTAGAATTGATGAAGTTGAACAAGCTATCAAGAGTAATTTATGAGCGCCTCTATTTCATCTAAACCGTAATTCAAAGCTACATTATCTTTAACCCTTCTAACCTTCACCTAATCGCAAACTTCAGTACTGTTCCTCGTTTCTTTGCTATTTTTGATGGTGTTTGCTAATCTCTATTTCGTCCCATTTCATTCCGAGATGCGAGATTGTCAAGGGGATTGAAGAACTTGAAGAAAATCAAATATTCACAGTACTTGCTAAAACTCTGCTAGTTGGATGGGTTGACAATTAGAAATATCAAATTTAAGGGGTTTATCAACAACCATCCCCAGCGTGCTATTGGGCAAACCCAGAAAATACTTCATTTGCTTCGTTGCAAAGGATAGGAGAGAAACTGGAAAATCCTTGTTTTAATTGGTATATCATACCGGTCAATAAGGACTTTAGTATTTTTTGTAGATCTAAAGAGGACCAAACACAAATAGGAGGACCACGTAGCTACTAGTATAACACTCCGCCCTCACCAGTTAAGAAGTATGATTCGACTAACGAACGGCCACTATATACGGCTAGAAATATGCCGTCTACGAACGGCACTATACGCGGCTACTATATACGGCTAGCTGTATCCCGTCTACGGACGGTTACTCCTATGCACGGCGACCACTATAACCGGTATCTATATACGGTGACTATTTTTTTTACCGAAAATCTTATAGTCACATTAAGCAGTTGAAGGCCTGAAACGAAAAAACAAACCAAAATGAGAGGACACCCCGCATCACTAGCTAAACTAGCTACTCTCCAGGAGGAACCAACGCACTGGCAAGTCCCGGGACCGGCGAGTGGAGAGAACCGAGTGAATGCACTCGGAGTATCTACTTTAGTCACCGACTATGTCCCCCGCTCCCACCGGCAGTGGAGGGGACAGTGGCCAGAGGGACCGCCGATCGCGATTGAAACCAGCCAAGAACCGATAAAGAACCGAGCGACCACTGCACTGCCGACAAATGGGCTGCATACACAGGCGAAAGACGGGGGTCTCGGCGCGACCACAAGCGACGAGGGACACGAACAAGGCTGCTCCAGGGATGCTCGAGCCCGAAAGGGATACAGCTGGGTCATCTGATGGGGCAGGCCGGCACAACCCTTAGCAGCTAATCGGTCCGCAGCAGAGTTGCCGAGGGCCTCAGGGTTCGTCGCGGTCGAGTGAGCCTTGGTCCAACCAATAAAGAGCTTATCGGAGCGCTTAACCAAGGCGATCCCCCGGCGGATGCGCTGGATGAGGTCCTTGTTGCAGCGGCCTTTGAGAGGTTTATGCGCAATTAGCCGAACACAAATCTCGCTGTCGGTCAGGATGTTGAAACTGTGGAAAAGGGTGGGGCCGGGAGGTCTGGAGGAAGGATTGATGGTAGTGCATGGTAGAGAGCGTTGAGCTCATCCGTGTTGCTGGTGGGCTGGAGGGCGCCCACTCACGCTCTATTGGTCAGGTCCGAAACGACGGGGCCCTAACGAGTCGGCATATCTAATGGTAACAAATGTGTACTCCTCACCCCGCGGTGCCTAGCGCCTTGGAGAGATGGGAGAGGGGGCTGACCCAAGGTCACCAGTGCCCAAGGTCACCACTGACTGGACAAAGCTTTTTGCTGAAAGTACTGGAGTAATCCGGGGTCAGAGGAAGGAAAAGCGGCCGCTGATTTGAGATACTTCGATTGTTCCCGCATTTCCCAGATCCCGTCGATGCGCAGAACTGCGTCGATGGCAGCCGAGGAATCCGTGGGGAGTAAGGCCGGGGAGAGGCGGCCGAGTTGGGAGGTGCTCCAATCGCCGAGACAAATCCGGTGACCCTAGCTCCAAGACACGGGGGATCAAACGTTGTTCAAGGTCAGAGTCCAAAGAGCGTTGCACCAGAACCGCATCCGAGGCCTGGTATCCTTGAAAAAGCAGAGGGTGAGGGCACAGGCGAAACATGTGGTAGTACGTGTCCTCCTATGTACGGTCAGCGGAGCAACGGTGAGTATACACGTCAGGAGTTGGTGCGGACACCTTTGAAATTATTGTGCCCAATAGTCCAATTATGTTCATGAAGAAGTTTCTCGTAATGAGTGCGAGTTCCTTGGGGGAGTGATGCGAGGTTGTGTTGCAGCGTAGCCACTGCATAGGGTACATAAAGCTATCCTAGGTAGCATCTACTTTCATATGCTGCGCCATGCCATGTCTTAGTGTCACCTACGATGGTTTGGTGCCTCTTGGATCCTAACCTCTTATACTTTACACTAGTAGCATGGGTGCCGTATGGGAGACGTTCACACACTCTGCCGCTAGCTGGACTGTATTCATATACTATTCTATTATAAACACTATTCTTACTTAATTAAAATGGCGGGTATAACATACGTCGTTACACTTTACTTCACTTCTCTTCTTGGGACTAAAGCGTTGTTAGTGTTAGCGTGGCGGGCAGTATGCTGTATGAGGGATTAGTCTATGTGCTTATCGCATTCGTAAACTGCTGTATGGGAGGGGTATCACTCCGGGTGCTCTACTGCGTGACGGGTGAGGTACTTCTACTAAGCTATGCACTACGCACAACGCCTGTACTACTCTTGTGTGCCTATATCTTTTTCGACTGATCAGAGGGGGGTATATCTCCACCCTTAGGATCTATCCGTAATTAACGGGCTAATTTAGTTACACTCTTACATCTTACTATATTTACACTCCCTATCTTACGTGCGTTAGCAACGTAGTGGTTAGGCAGGTCACTCTTGGTTATCCTGTGTAGCTGGTACTTTTACCTAGCTGCTACGCCTGATATTTTTTTATGCTCTTGTGACCTATCTTAGTAGTAATGATACACTGGACGGGCATTTTCCTTGTCGAGAGATCTAAGCTGTAATCGGCAGCACTTTATTTTAGTTAGCTTTTAGTTAGCAATATATAAGGGAAAAGAAAGGCTTCTATTTAGCTTATTAAGTGTCAATTCGTCCTTATCACTCATTTATATCACATATCATACGTAAACATCGCAAGGATATATAGGCATATGGTACAGGCAGGGCGGGGGTAGTATGGCATTACAGTGACAGGGTGGTTCAGACTTAGCGCAGGTGTCGAGGTTCTGATTGACTGGGGGCTCTTCGCGCGGGTTCAGCAGTTGCGAGAAGTCTACCGGGAAGATTTGGAAGCAATTTTGTGGTTGGTGGAGCTAAGAGTAGAGCGCGGGGTCACTGAACATCTATATGGGGGAGTGGCTGCGCGTGGCGCTGTAAACAATGTAAGCGGAGCTTGTAAGGCGAGGTTAGCGATTTGGGGAGCGAGAACATGTCAGGTAATACCTATATGACATGTCGGAGTAGCGTGTGCGATGGAGACTCCGAAGATCGTCCACTGACTTGGGCTCCTGGACCGGTGTATTTTGGTATGGCCTGTTAGCTGCGTTATGAGAAGTTTCGGATCATTTTACAATTGATTTATGCTTTACAATCGTCTTACTAAGTTGGCTGGAGGTGCTGAAGGTGCTGGTTTCAATAGGAAGTAACAACTCGCTTATATGGTCCAGTTATGTTATGGTAGTCACAACCGCCGGTAGTGGAATATTAGGTTTCTACCTGAAACAAGCTTGAAGAAGACGGCGTTATGTGCGCTAATCATTGCCAAAGGTGAATTCTAGCTCCGGTGTAAGTATTTCGCCTGGAATCGGCTTAATAGTCATCTTGAGAAT
>VKHC01000299.1:0-13588 GCA_015143735.1 Synura sp. LO234KE | reverse complement strand
ACCACGGTGGGTTTGCCCTTCACGCAGCCAATCGTCGTCTCATTTAGCTCGACGAAAATTCGGTGACCTCCTTCGCGCTGAATATTGGGACCCTGATTCCCCAAGAAACGTTCATTACAGGGATCGCCCCCGGAACTCCACTTCCCGCTGCTTTGGTGTCACTATGAGCCGACTTAGTTTTAAAAACGTGTTTGTGTGACTGTACCAAGGCATATCTAGTACTTTACTAATCGGCTTCTAAGCAGTTTTGCATCAGAATATAAAGGCCTCTAGATCTTTGTTATCTAAGCCTTCAAAAGCGCATGCTACACTGCTCTTGGCTAAAAGCGCGAGCTGCGAAATGGAGAACCGCGAACAGCAAAATTTTCATGGCGGGAAACATCGGTGACCTACTTCGTGCTGAATAATACAGGGATCTCCCCCGGAACTCCACTTCCCGCTGCTTTGGTGCCAACTAATTAATGCTTAATTTGCCAATTTCTACCTTGTTAGATTTTCAGGGCCTTCACAACGTTTTGGAGTCTTGAGAAAAATGCTGTCGCAATTCTAATCTCTCCCTTGAACAGATATGCCAGACTATTTTAGAGGATTTTGGAAAGCTCGAATTCTTAGAAATATTTGGTTTTCTACTGATCCATCACGTAACTTCATTAGATTTTTCACAACAATTCGAGACTCAGAAGAGCATCACAAAGAAAAAAAAGTCTTTTATGTCGCAGAATGCTGCAGATACAGTTTCATTGTCAACGTGGAGGCGCCCCGACGCGCGCACCAAGAGGGGTGACTTAGTGTGTAGATTTGAGTATGTCCCCCAACACTTCTAGCTTAAATCCGACAAGCCCTTCCGTGTGATTCTGCCGCTGTCCAATTGCTTTCTCGCCTGAGCCAGTGTAAAGTTCGCAAGGCCCGCTTGGCTATTTCTCCTCCGCCCAGATGGACTTAATCAAAAGCCTTTTTCTGACAATGGGGGAACCGGATCCTTGGGGCTCCATCATCAATCCTCTCAGGGCTGCTCATTTAATCGATATGGAGGAGGCGTGGAATCACGCTGCCGAGTCAAATGCTGTTCCTATCTCCGGAGAGCCCCAACTTTACTTTACTAGGAGTACTCAAGCAAGCATTAGTTCTGTCCCTCTGGGCTTGTGGATCCTTCGCTCGGGGAACACGCACCTGACCGCCCGAGGAGAAAATTTTTGATGGATTCTCCCTACTTCGCGCTTCCTCCCGTGCCATCGTCCGTAGCCCCGGTCGCTGCGGCGGAGTGGCCCGGGGATCAACGGAGCGCATTTTGTGGCACAGAAGCTCCCACAGAGTGTGAACCCGATCACTGGCACCAGCAGGACATGTTTGCTAAGCCAAGTTTTACTTTCTAAAAAACTTCACAAGCACGCCTGACTCAGACTGCAAGCGCACCCCCTGGAGCCGGCGACTATAGGCGCACTCACTCTGCTAGTCCCTCTGACGGACAAGCCGCTGCCGGTAACTCTTTTTTACCCTCTGACGGAGAAATCGCTAGAGGATGCGCTTGTTTGCCCTCTGAAGGTGGCGCCGCTGGAGTCAGTGCTGGTCTACACTCCGACGGAGGAGTCGCTGGAAATGGTGTATGCATCTAGGTGATGCAATTATCTCCAAAGCGTAATCTCAGATCCGCCAAGCACTCTTGTTCGGAAGCTACACGTCCCAACTCGCCAGACGCTTCAAAAGAATTTACGGAATCAGATGAAGGAAGTTGCCTTTCAGCGGTATCTTCAAAGGGTACAGTTGCAATTATTTCCTCCAAACAGATGCTTTGAGTAATCATGGGCTACTGCGGGATAATATGCCCCTTATTAATACCTTGGGGAGTCTAGCAATGCTGAGAAGAAATTTTTTAAGAAAATCAGATCGTTAATCACAAAAGGAGAGGCTTGTATGTTAACGGCCTCCTATGAACCATGAGGCAAGTCCCGATGCACCGAGTAGGAGGAACCGAGATGCTACCTTGGTTGCAAATGCTGAGAATAAATCGAATATCAATCAAGAGGAATTAAGGGCTGTAACCGAAAGCGGCTGGTTGATGCTGACAGAAGCGCTGATACTGCCGCTTGATAGTTTTTTGGTTTGCTTGCGCCGGATATCCTTACCGATAAAGTTGCGTCAATGTAACATTTAGATGATTTAAACAATTGAGTGAAAAATTGTATGCTTCAGAGACTTGCGACCGCACAGATCAAAATACTATAAGATCATCCTGAGGTTGACTATAGTCGACATCACCTCTTTTCTGTGGGAAAACGGTTTATAAACTCTTGCGCCAACAAGAAAAAACTTATCGCTAAGATGGTCTTGCGCGTTCTTCGGATCTTTGGAATTGGAACTGCAAAACTTTCTCAGCAAGTTTTGCTTCAGCGAGCTAACTCCTTGAAGGACCTCTCCGTCGAAGGGGGCTAGCAATTCAGTTTTGTATTTGATATCTCATCATTTCAACTCAAGCGTGCTGGGGACTTCGTCATTCTTGATTTTTGAATCTGCCCTGCGGCACTCCCAAGGGTGTTTGCACCTGGCACAAAGGAGAGAGAAATCCAAGATTATTACTCAAGGCTGAGATAATCTAAGTCTCTTGAAAACTCAATCCAAGTAGAGGTAAAACTCTATGTTCAGCCATCTTTGAAATCAAAGTTGGCCAGACAAATTTAGAGCAGCAATTTAGGTTGAAGTACAAGAATTAAACTCTGGGGGACCTAAATTCTTTTGCGAAATTCGTGGTTTGAAATATACGAAGAGTCTCCTGAATATTCTTCTGAATCTAGCACTGTCGAAGGCGATATTTATCCGTAATGTTCGGATTATTCTGACTTTGACGAAGGCTCAGGCACATCTTGGGCAAATATACTGCTTGGCATAAGCCTTAAAAAAGGCACTCTCCGTAAAATTCAGGGAGTATCTATTGCTACGCTGGAAGTAGTAATGAGGTTTGCAAAATCCATAGTAAAATTTCCTAGCATATGAAATTCCTTCAACTTAATTTGTCCCGGATAGTATTAATTTTGCAGTGAGAATGATTGTGTGGTCAACTTCTTGATATTGCTTCACACAACTACTTCTCAGCAACGTGAACCACAGAAACAGATATTAGAGACTGTCAAACGAACCCAACGTCAATATTCAACATTCATCAACAATCTTTGCAGAAACGAACACGATCACTTTCTCGGAGCATCATTAGGCTTTTTATCGATCTTGTTTCAAGTATTCCAATTCTAGATAAGGTTATGAGCGCTTGGTTTGGCAATATTTGCACCCTCATTGTTGAGAGTGTAGTACCCGTTCCATGGGACACGCTCGTCAATTGGATATTGGATAAACTAGAATGGCAGATCAGATCGCGACCGGCCTTCATCTGCGGAGACAACCACTTCTAACCTCAATATAGTTTCCGTTCGCGCATTCTTTATCAATCATGTTGGCACATTCATGTTGACGCCGAAGCTTGGTTCCAATTCCCTTGGCGACCCCAAATTGAAGAATGAAAATATCAAGCGGTCTCCCCCCAAGGTCTCGGCGACAGTAGAGACTCATGTGCTTGCGCTACGGAGTCAAATAGGAAAACCGTAATTAATTCTTGCGCCGCCACAACAATATTCTGAAACAACCCCCTAGTGCACCGAAAACGACCATCTAACCAGGGCACGAGGATCCGCGATTTGCTGGTCCCTTCTGTCTTCTCGATGGAATATCGCTGCGTAATAATCATCCCCGGCGGGAGACGAGGAATCTTCTAAGCTCTGTTCAGGCGGTGGCTTCCTCGCTCTACAAACCCACTCGGTCACAAGTTGCAACTTTGCTTTGTCAAAAATCGAAGAGTTTATTACTCAGTCAGGTTGAAGAAAGACGTACATCATTCAAATTCACGATAAAATCTGGTACCAAGGGGCAAGTCCCGTTCTTGCGCAAGGAACCGAGCGAGTGCACTTGATGCCGATCTCTCTAGTCGCCAGCTAGGTCCCTATAGTAATTGCACATGGGTGGAATGCGGTGTAGAGCAAAACGCAGAAAAACGCCCGCCAGAGAGGGGGTTGCCGCCCGTCAAAAGGTGGTAGAAGAGGTCTCACGCGTGGAGAAGGCCCACGTCCTACCCGTGAGTGATCCGGGCACACCTGAAGCGAGGGCTTGGGGGGACGACGGCGCTCGCTGCGTCCACCTCTGTGAAAGTAGTAGAGGTCAAACGCGTGAAGGCTCTTTTTAGATGTTCCAGCCCACAGTCACGCCTCGCTAATTGGTTTACACATATTGCATTCTCAGAGCTCAAGAAATACAAAGAGATAGCAAATTTTGTTCAAGGTATAAATTTCAAATGGCCTACGAGGTAATTTCCCAAAAATTATTTTGACTCATATCGTCTTGTGTAAGAAGTTGTAAATTTTGGCCTGAAAACCTTTCAAATCTTTAAAATCTGTCTCTGTTTTGAATTAACTGCCAATTAATTTCTATTAGTCAAGTCAATCTGAATACCATTTTCCACTTGCAAAACACGAGGGAAAAGTTTCAACCTACCAATAATATGCCGTCAACGATGATAATTTCACCTTATCTTCCAGACCATCCAAGATATGATTTAAGCAGCAGCGTAAGAGCTCCCCCACCATACCTGTCGTAACCATTTAAGCACCGCATGCATGCTCGATAACAGCTCGTTTAAAATCATATCAGGACGCTTGGAGACGCTTCTGACGCTACCGGCTACAAGCAGCCTATGCCGTACACCTCTTACCTGTAGGATTCAACTTGCTGCATCAAGCGCATAAACATACCATTACGACTGTTGTCGCTAGGTTCCCTCGAGCTCCCCGAATGTCCCGCCATGCTCTACCTGCTACATAAATCTGATTTCCAGTTTATGCTCATGCACGCTCGTCTTGATCACGTCGGTCAAGCCCGACCTGTACATATGCAACCTCATGTTAAAACATCACACAGAGTGTGTCATATGTAGCGCCTTACCCCGCTCTTGTATTCCGAATTAAATTCAAATTACTCTAATAGTCGTTTACAATTTGTCTAACGTATCTTACCAGCAGAATAGAAGTGAAGTAGAAGCAAGATAAAAGTGCACCCAAGTGTAGCAGAGACAAGCAAGATTAAATAGAGTATCACCACACATACATATAAATTTTGCCGTCGAATACGAGTAGCTCCTGTCGCCGGAGATACACCATCCGCTAAGCAGTCGAGCAACACATAGACCAGAGTGAGAGTGTAGACTTAGTGCAGTAGGTAAATAGCAGTACACAGCATAGTAATAAATATTCTCTGCAGCTGAAGATGTTGCAGAAATGCCAGGCAGCCCAGAGGGTATTAATCCTTGCCCAAAAGGACTTAAGCTCTTCCACTAAAATCTAAAAATGAAAGAAGTGTTTACTAGAGGCCCCCGTCACTCTTGCAACGGTTTAATGCAACGGAACGGTAACGGACCCGTCACTCTTGCTACGGTTTAATTCAACGGACCCTCCGAAGCGCATGAATGAGAAGCCCAATTGTAATGTTCAGCTGTATGAAATGCTCAACCTCGATCTACACTATTGGGGATATGATTTGTCACCGTATGTTGTCGAATTCAATTATGTGGTGTGGCACGCACGGGCGCTACCGCTATGGTTAGGTACGCTATCCGTTGTTTGATGAGACCGACTACTGTTTGCTCATCTATACGGTTCGATACGTCCCTTCGATGTTGTATCACTTATCGATGAGCAATTCTGTCTGCTGTTGCCAGATATTTGACTTGCTCATACCCGTGAGCGTCTATTAAGTAAATACGCACGATTTCCGTATTCGATTTAACTTTCCATGGTGGGGAGGGGATTCAGCATAGCAGCTGCATAGAGCAATACTGGTTATTCTGCGTAGTTTTTATCTAACCCTACTGTACTACACCACCCCTATCATAACTGTACAACGTGTTATGAGATACTATTTGGTGTGCGTGATGTAATAGAGTCATATATGTAAAATGAAATAGCACCACATGATGGAAGTACGGGAAATAAAAAAATCTATACAATCAGTTAAAATTGAAAATTTTAGAACATTTTTCTTCGAATGACCTCATGTAGCTTCTATTCATATATGTCGACTGATCAGGGTAGGGTGCACGTCCACCCTCAGGATCTTTCCGTAATTGACAGTTACAGTTCTGTTGTTTTGAGTGCACTTCTTGTCGTGAAAATGAGGTGCACTGCCTAGGTACCTTACTGGCGGTTTGGTAACTAAACGTTGCGAAACTATAGTGATCTTATTGGATCCCTCAGACACTAAACTTGGATGGAAACTACTTGACTTTGTTGCTGTGGTACATTTGCTGTGCAACTCTTATATAATTCTTTTCCTGCTTTTATGCTCCTGCTGCAATGCTAGTACTTGTAAGTTACATCGTAGAAATCATATAATGGCATTCGAAGTTGATTTAGAATTAAATTTATTGGGCACGCACGTCAGTAAAAGTCAATATACATTGTTTACGTGGCATGGCGTGAATCCGAAAACACGATGCCGAAATTGGGGGGAAATGCAGGGAAGGCATGTGGCGTGTTAGTGATGTGTACTTGGCGGGAATACAAGCTGTGCATGTGAGCGCGCCAAAAATAAAGATTTTTTGGGCATTTGTGCGAAAATACAGTTAGGCGCCGGATTGCATTGGGGTGCCGTCAGAAGCGTTTTCGTGTCATCCAAAAGGACTTTAACCCTTTCAAAGTTTCCAGGAGGGGATCCGTGATTTGCATGATAAGGCGAGCATTCGTTTAAAGAGTTTTTTTTGAGCGCTAAATCCCAGTCGTAGCGATTTGGGGTAACGGTGGCTATGGTCGCGAAAATAGTCATCTAATGCAGTATAAACGTAAACCTGTCAAATTAATTGTCGGGAAAAGATGTTTAGGGAATTTGCGTCATGTAATAATAAATAGTTAATACTTAGCTCGATAAAACATAAAAAGCATAATTTCGCCAAGTACCCTTCTAAGCCAGTTGAATAGATACCCAAGGGTAAGGGCAAGCGGACAACCGAAAAAAAAAGGAGAAAGTAAATTTATAGATAACAAACAACAGTACTCTTTGAGTTAAGTGTTAATGCAGTGTCGTATGTGCTCTAGCACATTTAATTATTTAAAGCGGTGGCTGGTTGACCTGTGACTCTTCTCAAGGTTGGAGTTAGAAGTAATGACTATCTCCTTGTATCATGATGCCACTCCCAGGGTGAAATAAGAAAACGGTAACACAGCTTTCGCCCCGATACTCTTCGCCACCCTCACCCAGCCAAACGTAAAATGAGTTAGCTGAACATCAATCAAGCACATGGTGAAAATGGTGTGCCAATCATTTAGTCCAAACGCCAATGAATTCCTTGAGAAATCGGGAAACAGGAAGTTCTGACTGAAGCATTGCAGTCGATTTGACAACCTAATGCACAAGGAAGAAACAAATAAAACAAACAGGCGAAAGCAGATTTGATGCCAACGCTCAGAAGAAGCTCTCTCTGCTGTTCAACCGTGATGTCTCTTCCAAAAAACAAAAAAAAGAGAAGTAGAAAATAGGTGAGTTGAATGTGTCTTGATAGTCGCCTCGATTGCTCCTTGTCATATGTCTCCAAATGGTGCGCTCCATGATTCTCCAATCTTTCCCAAACAAATTTCCCTTATTTTGATATTAGCTTTTTGGCCACCCTAATTTAACGTTCATAGTTAAGTTACCTGAGAAAGTTGCAATCCCAGAATTTTTTGTTTGCTATAGCGCTTAAAATTTACGTTTCAGTATTCAAATTTTTTGAAAAGCTCGAACTGCTCGTTTGAGAGCGTTTCCGACCAATATGTACTTATCTGATGATAGCATTGGCGCCAAAAATTGTTATTTCTATCACCGCTATGGGACTCTTTCGACCATATATCGTGAACATTTTTCACTATTTAGCGCTCCAATATGCTTTCACGTCATGTATACATCGCTATATCCTGAAGAATATTCTGATATGGAGTGAGTTCACTGTACGCTAGGACTTTTGATTCTCCAAATTTGGACATTTTGTTTTATGTTAATTTCTTTTCTAATTCTCAGTTTTGTATGACGTAAGCTCTTGATTTACTCTATTAGTCCTTGCAGCATGAGTGATTAACAGCATCGTGCTAAGAATAGGTTTTTGATCGTAATTCGACAATAAAAGTTTTAATATCTAAGCTAGGTCTACAAGCAGATACCGGTTTTTTGTTTTTAGCTGACGAGTTGAAGAATATATTTCATGAAAACACCCTTAATTTAATAGACTAATAGATCTAAAACTACTCTTAAAATTTTCAGACGAACGGAAACATTTCAAGTTTAACCACTTTAGAACATTATGGTTATATATCTTCTCTATCTCGAAAAAAATTAGGCTTTATTTCGTTGTTATTGTTGAATGGCGGGTAACGCAAAATATGTTCAAAAATCAAACCAAATGTCCAAGCTTACCGTGAGCTCACTTATGCTGAACTACGATTATGGTGAGGTGGCGTGGCAAATAACCTGGTGCTGGATATCCTGTATTGTGTCACAGCTTCCACAGAAACCTACTTGGAGCTCATTAAGCGCTTATTATCCATGGATAATATTCAAAATTTCAGAACATTTGGACAAGAACTCGTGGAGAACAAGTTTGATATTTTGAGGCGTTTAATTTGGTACTTTATCTGCGGTGAATTATTGTAGTTGTCATGATGGGAAATGATGGTCTGACGCAACTACATCATTTGTTTCTATTAATAAACTATGCTTACTGACTGCGCGTTCGTTCCTATAATCTTGTCCACTTTGACCTGTTGCGATCATTTCAGCGTTGTTCGAAAAGAGTAATAATAAGTACCTAACACAATTTATGCAATTATTGAAATTGATTCTGGTGATGCGGCGAGTTATTTTATTCCATGCGGCAATTTATTTGATTTGAGAGAGGCTATAGTTTTTCGATTTTGAACGCAGCCTTAAAAGGTTTCAGGCATATATGACCCCACGTCGTTGGATACCCTCAACGCGCTTACGTAACTTAACCACTTCATTGGACTTCGGTGTCTACACAATTGGTTTGATGAACCAAGTTGATAATTAGTAATCAGCAGTCATCAACAAGCTTCGCTGAAATACAATTTAATTTTTGGAAGCTTGGAAGCGGATTCTGAGCGATTATATTCGGTTTCGAATGTGTTGTGGTGCCCAAGGTTAACTTACAAAGCGCGAATGTATATTTAGAAAGGCAACGTAACCAGCTGGGATGATGGAGATATTGGATCGATCAAATGAAAACAATTACCAGACTAAGGAAACAGCAATCGAATTTGGGAACTTTGAGAATGAAAATGAATTAGGCAGCGTTGAAACATCATTTGGCGACGTTGCAGCTCCAATTATTGGCTTTCCAATAGAATGTTCCAGAATCCACCCGTACGGTTTGGAGCAGTTGTTGGCACTTATGCAGATGTAAAAAGTGCTGTGACGCAAGGAGAATATAGAGGAACCGCTTAGAAGGGCCGAAATCGAAGAAAACCGCACAGCGGAATGTCAAGCACTTGTTTAAATGTTGACTAGTCGCACGACAGTGCTGGAAGTCAAAGTAGATACTACTGAAGATATCGTGATTCTGGAGCGCGAGCTCAAGATCCTTCTCCTTCAAACGAAGAGCGCTCACGCCAACATGGCGCACAATTGCCCTTACCCCTAGTCGATTGCCCTTACCCCTAGTGGGATCTGCCACTTTGGCTCATAAGGGTGCTTAGTGATTGATATGTTCGCATGTTTTTTTCTAAGCTAAGTATATCTTTTGAAAAGAAATATGGATGACCGCACTGGCAAAATAGAATAGAGTTTGCATGACATAAAAATTCCATGGAGCAAGGTAACAATTCGTATGTTGGTGCTCGTTCGCCTACGGTACTGGTTCAGTCGATTTCCCTAGTCAGGTAGTAATGAGAAAGAAACCAAAAACTACAAACTCTGCCTATATAAGTTCGATGTGCTCCGACTGCTTCTCTTGAAAGAGAAATTTATTCGGGTGCTTCAGAAGCCATTCGCCAAAATTTACGACCTAGACATTTTGTTTAAATTTTCTGTATTTCATGTTCTTTCATCATGTAGTCCTATTTTATTTTATTGTGATACATCAAGCACGCCAAATATTTCTTCGTACCACGATGTTTGTGGAAAGTTATATGTCCAAACGTGCACCACGTGACCACACTTTTGACTAATTACAAAATAAAATCACTTATATTCCAAAATACTCTAAAATAAAAATGTCCGCACATAGACGAGAGTCCTACAAGTAAAATCAGCTATAGAAGGCTTTAAAATTTTGACGCAAATATTCAAGCAACCACTGCTGGTGTAACAGGTTTTATAAATATCTTCATAATGCTGGGGGGAAATATTGGAAAATGGTTTGACCATATGCTACAAGAATCAAAGCCGTCCACGCGGGCGTCGCGGAAAAAACGAGACGCCTGCGCGTAGCACGCTTCATGTAAAGAAGGAGGTGTAAATCTGTGTCTCTGTTGCGGGATGCAGGCGCCTCGCACTTAAACGGGGCTTTCAAAGACTTCCGTTGCCTGCGCCCAACTAGCCAGAGCAACTGCTCGTGACACACTACATGAACAGCAGAGGCATCTTTATGTTATTGGCGACTATTAAAACGGAAGGGAATTTGAATACCTCTTACGAAGTGTGCTGCAAATGAAGTATCAGCTACTGACAAATAAGGAGGTTTACTGCTGGGACGCTGAGTCGTATTCGACGTTCAAAGAAAATCAATCGTACATCCAATTGTAGGTCAATTAGTACCTGCTGTATGCCTGGACCCACTACAAGGAGCGCTTTGAGCTCCTACTGGTGAAGATTTTTTTATTCTTTGTCACATGACGACGTTGAGAAATATTTTTCTGACTAATTGAACAAGAAGAACGAGACAAATGGTCCCATAGACTACGTCATGAATGGTACACATGCTGGATGTGCAGTTTTCTCAACGGGTGCAAGACACTACATCTCAAAGAACGAGTGCCGGAGAATCGACGATTTCACCACATTTTTGGGTTTGTAGGCAAGAAATTCCGACCGCTGAAGAAGTTGCCAGACAACAGCAAGCTTATTGAAGAAACAGTCTCAATCTTCAAGCGAGAGACAAGCATAGTACCTTTACCCCTCCTGAAGAATCAGAGTTTGCTGAGAGCATCAAGCCAAGTGTGTACACAGAGTACACGCGCTTCAAGGCGATGTAGGAGGGACGCAATCAACCCTGGAGCTGATGCTCTTAGATAAGGAAGGCAATTCCCTCTTGTAGCACTTGCCACATGTACTTAAAACCATACGACTGCAATAATATGCCGGCAGAAATCTGGAATGACTCGTGGTTGATGGCAATTTAACAACGGCAATACAATACACTCCGGGGGAGAAGGGAGTGTGGGACGATGTGAATTCATGGGAGAAAACGGAGAAGTGCATGAACTCATATGACTCAGAGGACGTCAAGTAGATTAAAGCTGAAGGGACTCTTGGCAAGGATGCCATTCAAACGATCGTAAAGAGGTGGCGTCAACAGGGCGCATATGACAAGACTTACAGTGAATCACCAACCAAGGCCGCTTATTCGCAAGGAGTGCGTGTTTCTTATTGAAGCGTTCAGCAGGCGCTCAGGGAACGTCACGTCGTTTCTGACTGTTAGGGGCTAAAACTCGAGTAGTGTCAGCCCAGGCTGAAAAGTTTGATCCGAGACAGTCGACCTCGGAAATAAAGATACAGAGTTAGTTCTTGACGCGGTGCGGAGCTATGGCAGTCAACCCTTATTGGTTCGTGAAGGTCATTTTGATGCCGGTGGGATATCGGCTTTCTGGTTAAGGTATTGTTTGATACGGAATCCTACCTGAGCGCCGATTTGATAGATATGAACGGAGACAAGCGGAAGGAATAAATCTTTCCATATCGGGCTAAGTGCGTCAAGATGGCCAGTGTACAAGAATTGAAACTAAGACAGTAGTGGGCGGAGTGCTTAGCTTACGAGTAGTGTAGGCTATTGTTTGGAATATACTAGGTATGGACTTGATCGTTTTGGCTACCGGACATCGGTAGGAACTACGTCGAGTTACTACTGTTATCTCTATGTTGCAGTCGAGTGAGAGTGACGGTGAGGTGCGTAACGTGCTGGAGACAGATATGCGTTCTGTGGAGATATCCGTCCTCGCTGGCTAGTAGGAATCATGAGGGCAACGGAGGTGAAAAAGGATTTTGGACGGGCACTGGGAGTCAAGGATTCCAAATAGAACATCAAAGACGGGAAGCCAGGAGAAAGAACTGTGTGCGTATCTCTGTTCTGTGCCCAGTTCCGTGTTGAAGGCAATATCTCATAGTCCCTCGAGGCCATCTACATTTCATTAAGAGTTAACATCAGGTATCCGCACTATGGTAAAGGATTGGGCGTCTTGATCTACCAGCCACGGCGCTATTTCGACTGTCAGACAAAAACTATTGGTGGTTAGGAAACAGAGACAAATACCTAACCATGTCCCAGGAGGAGCCATGGAGGGGCTTCCATACTTCCCATACAGACTCGAGGGTGTCAAGGAGCTCAAGTTTGCCTTTCCATGGTAAAGTTTTTGCCGTGCTATGATAGCGAGAGAGAGAGAGTAGCGGCGCTGGAGTGAGCTGGTTACTTCGTCTACGATAAGCCCGGACTACAGTTTTGTCAATATTTTGATGAATATGACTGGCCGAATGTCTTGAATCCGTATGGACGCGTTCTTAGGGCCAGGCCGCCGAAGTATGCCGGTCCTGCCGAATCGTCACAAGACACTCGCAGATCTCCGCGACCATCGTCGGCATCCAGTGCTGGATGTGTTTGTATTGGAGGCCGAAGGGACCTCCGGAAGAGTTGCTCTGTTTTGATTTAACCAGGGCGGCAAATTTTCTGAACCAAATTTTGAAGACGTCGATGTCCGATAATTCACTAACTTGAATAATTTGTATAATACCTCCGTGCAGCGCGCAGGTCGAACTTTCTCAGAAATAGTAGAGAAAAATGTGAAAAAGAAGAGAAAAATGTTTGAACGCGACTGATCTGTGCAGAAAGCAAGGTATTTTTCTTCGCGATTCGTTTCCCAACCATTCCGATAATTCATTAAGTACATTTAAACTAGGCGCGGGAAAGATTATCAAAGATTTTGTTATCTGATATTATTAAGTTAAGCTAAATCTTCCATTGCTTCTTTGAAATCTCAGGTACGGGTGTTAGAGCGCCAATTGAGATCACTACAGGTGCACTCATCACAGGGGAAGCTGAGGAGGAGGCGGCGAGAGGCGGAGCCTGAGCTATTCCTGCTGCAACCCTTCTCCCGATCTCATCCCCATCACTTCCGCTGCCACGACGAGTTCGAAGGTAGACCGTCGAGGTGCAGTCGTACATGTCTATCTGTTCTATCCGCAATGTCTTGAGAGTGAATGGTCTCTGTCGACGTCCGGCCTCCGCCGCGAAGAAGTCCCAGGAGGACCGCATCTCATTTGCCATAAGCAACAGAGTATGCTGTCCACACAACTGGTTCAC
>VKHC01000297.1:2752-13606 GCA_015143735.1 Synura sp. LO234KE | reverse complement strand
GAAGATAGGGACCAAGACACGCGGCTAGGACGTGGGTCAGAACTTGAAGAGGACGACTTTTATTGATAATTCCAATAAAGCGTTGTCGCTATATAGGACAAACTTGGGACCTGTGCTTCTTTCTGTGCTCTTGTTCATAGATTTCACTAAAAGTAGAGCAGTCAGTTCGGACCGGTATTATTCCTGAACTCTTCCCTCCTTGGTTTTGTGGAATATCTTCTATTTTGTGCATTTATAAAGTAATTTGTTGTTATTCATTTTTGTTTTCGCGTACACCACGAGTAGAATGATAATTTGAATTATTCCAACAATTCCTTCCAGGTTTCAGCTTGTAAAAAGAGTATCGCTTGCAGCGATTGACGAGCTCCTGGAAAGGAGAAAGCAGGGGAAAATTGAGGTTAAAAAAATAGCGATAGTAGATATCGTGCTGCCCATAGGTACTAACGACAATATGACCCCCAGCAAGCAAGCAATAGTTAGGTTTGCAGAAAACCTCCCACACTATAAACCACGTCATGGTCAGTAGTAACTGGTTGGACCCTCTTTTGCTCTCATCCGTGTAATAAATCACCATCCGCTCTAGGCAGCGGTCCCTAGAGCAGCCGCAATAGCGGGTGTATTTACGTACGTAAGTTTTCCGCTCATCGGTGCACCAAAATCCATATTTATCCAATCCATTTATTCAGATGTAGCAAGAAATTGTATTTTTATTTTCGAGCAAGATTAATCCGGATAAACTTTTAAAACGTATCTAGTTGCCATATATATCTGAACCACAAAAATGCAAATGAAGAAAATGTATTTAGATAGCCTCCTGACAGAAATTTTTACTGTAGTGGCCAGTAGGAGATCAATATTTATGAATATCGACTTGGAAATATTTTAGCATTTAGCATCAAAGATTGCACGTTTTGAGTGAGTGTTCTGTTCGCTGAAAAATTGTAATTGGTTAAAAGCAAGTAAATGGCTTCGTTACAAAGGAAAGCAACAACTCGTGCTGATATTGTTCATGAAGAATATCTAGGACCAAGAATATCTAGCAATTACTAAAATCTCATCGGCGTAAATACACCACGTACACATGCCTCGAAAAGATACCTCGTGCATACAACTTATTTTAGTTTCCATATATAATTTATAGCTTTATCTCTTTCTTGAAAATATGGTTATATTAAGGTGGACCACAAACACCAAAATGCCAGATTAAAGTGGTGGTCCAGATTTAATTTTTTATCTAGGTTTCTTCCATGGCTTTTTGTGGTTTTTAACCACACTACATGTGGAATATTATTTTAGATTTTCATGGACGATTTTGGTGCACCGATGCTGTACGCGGTTCCGCTTTAGCAGTGGCTACAGCGGTTCCACTACATAGCTTGTGATCGTTATAGTAATGTTGACAACTATAAAGAGCACACCAGTCGTGTAATGATAATTAGAATATTATTACTAGTTAATCCGTTGTTACTGCTAGCTAGCGAAAGAAGTCACCAGAGTGAAGTCGACTCCTAGACGGCTGGAAACGACCTCTTACTACAGCATCGCCACCATGGCGGCCATGAAATCATCAAATCCTCCTTCAGTACTAGCACCCAAACCGCAATTCTCATCCCCACAAACGGCACCACCAGCATCAGCATCGCCTCTTCCTCCTTGTCCTGGCTGGTGTCGCCGTAGTAGCCGATACCACGAATCTACGAAAGTTATCGCGCACCAGGAGTCCCGATCCATCAGCGATTCCCCACCTCTCAAACATAGTAGTCCACTCCGTCTTGCTAAACTTCCTTAGTGACTCAGAGCCCCGCATCGCTTTCCTCTGAGTATCGATATGCTTTTGAAGTTTGTCCTCATCCGCTTCAACTCTTTCACGGTTAATGATCGTGGATGCATCTCTGGCGCTTATGCGACCCTCAACAACTTCATAGAGACAGGCAATTACAATAGGCCTCTTGACATGCCGTCGTCATGTTGATATATTCAGCACCTCTACAATAATAGTCAAATCGTGAGACAGGTCAAACGTAATGAAGTGCCTAGCTGTCATTACCTGCGAACCTAGGACTCAATCCATCTTCGTATTTCCACATCTCCAACTTCACAGAGATGGCTTCGACAATGGATTGATACTTGGGTTCCTGTCCACCTAAGTAGCCGCGAGAATCATTCTGCTTCGTTCTCAAACAATAAACAGCACTTCCTCTTATATTCTGTGCATCACCTGCGTGAGCGTTGAAGTAATTTTGGAAAGAGTCAAGGTGCTCCTCCATTACCTAATAGTTTGCTGAATGGTTACAACAAGGAAATTTTTAGATTCAAAATAAGTCCCATTTCCATAAAAACGTAATACTCTGGATAAAGGTTTTTCAAAAAATACTTTAAGTACTACAGTAAAAATTCAGCCTCAAAGTATAACACTTAAGTATTAAATTTAACTAATTTTAAAAAAAAGAACTTAACCTAGAATAGTTTTACTAACAAAAGTAGTGGCAGTACCGATAAAGTTTTACTGAAGTAAATATTGCTCTAGGGAACTTTAGCAACTTCTTGAAGCAAAACTACAGCGCAATTTTGCCAGTACTTTGGGAATACTTTAACCGATACTGCAGTACAAAAATAGCATTGGTGCACACATTACCTTTAATTACGGATTTTACCGTCAAGGATGTGATTGGTGTGATTATTTCATTTCAACTTTGAAGGTCGGTATATTTTGAGTAGGACTAATTACGTACTATATCTTTTGATATAATGATAAATTAAGTAATTGCTCGAAATCGTCAGGCGACAACAACGAACATATATACTACCAAACCAATTCCAAGCAGGTAAGCAAAGCTTAAGAAATCGCTTAGCTCACAAAGTGCTCAAGAACAAGAAAGGAATTGAAATATCACGCTACATGTTGCTATCGTTTACCTGTTGGGAAATTTTAAGGTAGCATCTCTTTCCTGTTAGTCTAGAATAGAATCAAATCACTAACCGCTTGCAATTTTTTTGTCACCAGTTTCATCCCTTGACAAGTCCGGCAGTAGTTTCAGACCTACTCCACTTCAGGAATAATTTTAACTCCTAGAAACGGTAGAAATCATGATTTCTTTATAGAGGACCCCAGGACTCTGTCCATGTCCTTGTTGTTATTGATGTCGCACAACTCTTGACACACCAACGGAATTAGACGATGCGAGTATTAAACACTTTAGTTTCTCCCTTTTAAGAGTTTTTTTTTGCTTTTCCACTTCTCCAAGAGGCAATAAGGTGCTTGCATTCCTCCCGTGGATTCTACATTCGGCATTGATACATTTTCTCCTTAGACATTACTTCTTCCTCATTCTTTACATCCAACTCAGCCTTCACTCCCCCCTTAGACTTTCCCAATTATGGGATTAAGCTCTATATCAGTAACCGCATCTTGTATAACGGACTCGCAGAACAGACAACGAGCACATCTTTTGAATATATCCCTCCAAGAGTGCATATGTACAGCAAGCATACCATCCGTGTCAGTCTAAATTAATCAGAAATTTAAAAAAAAATCCGTGTCAGTACTATTGGAGCTATGTAAAAGCTTAAAGAGATTCCGGGAAAGAAAGAGCCTAAGAAGCTGGTTTCTATTAATTGCATCGGTAGAGGTGTGCCCTATATCCACCTCCACTAGGTTTAGCGATGAAATCCCTAACACGATTGTAAGTTTTACTTTAAAGAAAGTGCTGTAGACATTCAAGCTTCGCGGTAAAATTTCAACTGTTTCTTCAGAATGTCCCTTACACTGGCTACAGCTGAACCCTCCGACAGTAGAAGAAGCAAATTTTGATTCACAAATCTTTAGTACATATGGAGATGCCTTCGTTGTTTGACCAGAATTTATCAAACGTTACGATGTAGTACTTTGACAGTCCCTCGATATGACAATTTTCATGAATTTTAATCAAGCCATTCCCTGTTCCGCTTATAAACACTGCCATTATTTTGTAGTTGGGGAAATTCTCCTGGATCCAATCGACAGGTATTGATTTACCGCTGTTTTGTAGAACAATGCCGATATTGGTAGCTGTAACAATTTCCTCTAATAAATTTCCTAATGTTGTTGTTGCCGAGCACTTTAGCGCTCTCTGTTTCCGTATTATTTGCTTTCTCCAACCAGTATTTTTCTAAAATTTGTTCTAGTACAGTGTCAATATATATACAAGATCAGCACTTTCGCAAAATATTTTGTAAAGATTTTTATTACTCTTAGAGAAGTGCGCCCTCTCAAAATGGAATCTGCAATTCCAAATGCAGTCATGGCGCAGTTTAATGGGATTGCTGAAAATCTTAAAATGGAGAATAGAATTCTAGGACGGCGTTAAATGGAATGGAATTGATAAAAATTTTTGAAATTACGTTGCAATTTCCCTGTCATGAGTCTCGTGAAATGGTTTTGTTGACTGATGCTAAATATGAATAGAATTCTGAAAGTGAACGTCAAAGTAAGTTAAATATCACCTCGAGAACGTTTCCGAATTATTTTTTAGACAGAGCTCCAGAAACTTCCCGCCGGAAAGGACCAACACCGTTGAAGTACTGCAAGAATTCCGCGGTTTAATAAAGACATTCTGTCGATTCCTTTGAGCATTTATGACGAACCGGAAATGTAAGATATGTCGAAGTACGAGTAAATAAGCTTAAACACTTAGATGAAAAGTACGTGCATTTGGGTAATCTTGAGCTCGTACATCGGCAAAGGTACTAACATCTTTGGTATTATTATCGACGGATGGTCTGAAATTTGAAGTTATTCAATAAATTTAGAAATGGAAACATTTTAATAATTTAAATAATTTTGTAGTATAATCATAGTATAATAGTAGTATTTGCTACTGTGCTAATACATGGACTGATGCGGATACAGAAAATGTTGAAAAGGCACTGTAGCGATCGCCCCACTTGAATCGCATAACTAATTTTTTGCAGTACACTAGAATATTATGAGAAAAATATTAATGACATCAAATTGTGTGTGTGGAGATAATTGTGAAAAGTGAAGTAAAATATCGCCGCAATATTGGTCGTCCCCGTATTGGATGTTATTCTCACAACTTTTACCTTGCCATGCAAACCATTTATAAAGGATTATATGAGACACCATGAGAAAGGCAGATAATGTTTATGCAAAAGCTGAAGACTAATAAAAATCGAGCTCACCTACTCGAAAAACCACCGCTTATGGTCCAGTAATCAGAAATGCTACTCGCTGGTCGAGCGTGTTTAACATGATTCCGCAGTATGAACAAATAAAGAACAAGATTGATTACGTCGGTAACGAAGAACTTGCGACCTTAGTCCCGGATCATTTATTGATGATAACAAACTCCCGGCATTATCGCGCCTGTACAAAGACCTCGAATCAGAAACAATAATATTCCAAGAGGCAAATTTTGATTTGTCTAAAGCGCGCGCGTTCCTCGATGGCGTATCGGCAGCCTATTCCCGAATAGAGCAAAGGAAAACATTTCTTTAGGAGACCACCTCATCGACAGCATGTAAGAAAGTATTTTCACACCATGATATTTATCGCTAAATTTACATGATTTATTCTTATTTCAGGCACTTCCAAAAAGATATTGTTAAATTGTTAAGGGGACAACAGCACCAACTTACAGTATCGGAGGCATCTAATATTTCAAGTTTTCTTAAGGCAGATGGTCGTGATGCCGGTACGGACAAGGAGATGAATCCGGCGAAGAAGCAGACTACATTTGGGGAGTCTATCTTCAACAATCAACTGAATAGCTATTCATTTGTCTCAAAGTATCGATCCGTGAAGCATGTTGTACCAACGTAGAATGACGCATAGTACCGTATTTTTGTGGGTTAAAGCATTTGCTTAGCTACCCCTAATCTCCGGTCAACATTACCAGTACATTTTTAGAAGGCTTTTATCCTTAAATGGAATATGGTGCACACACCATATTTAAGGTCTTAAAGTAATGTGGTAACGGGAATTTAGGAAGGTTGGATGAGTAATATTATAACTTTGTAAGTGAAAATTACTAACATTAAATTTTCAAACTAGGTTCATAAAATTCGAGTTCCGAAGCGATAAGTTTTCCTAGGTAGGCTCTAGTCCAAAAATACCATGTAGTTAGGAGCTCTAGGCCGCCCCTACATCCCACCTAGTTGGCGCACATGGGTGCAATTACGATACATGGTATTGCAAACACTTATATTGTTGCAAACGGAATAGCAATGGCCCAGAAAATGGCAGAATGGAAGAATCGAAAAATATTAAAATTATAATTGATAGAAATGACCATTTTGAGGAGGCTTGCTCAGAATTTGCAATTCTCTCCTATTAGTGAATGAAAATTTTGACATATAAGAATGAAAGTTAAGTCATTTCAGGGTAAAAGTGCTGATCTTGTATATATATTGGCACTGCACTAGAACAAATTTTAGAAAAATACTGGTTGGAGAAAGCGAATAATACGGAAACAGAGAGCGCTAAAGTGCTCGGCAACAACAACATTAGGAAATTTATTAGAGGAAATTGTTACAGCTACCAATATCGGCATTGTTCTACAAAACAGCGGTAAATCAATACCTGTCGATTGGATCCAGGAGAATTTTCCCAACTATAAAATAATGGCAGTGTTTATTAGTGGAACACGGAATGGCTTGATTAAAATTCATGAAAATTGTCATGTGGAGGGACTGTCAAAGTACTACATCGTAACGTTTGATAAATTCTGGTCAAACAACGAAGGTATCTCCATATGTTATAAAGATTTGTTGAATCAAAATTTGCTTCTTCTACTGTCGGAGGGTTCCGCTGTAGCCAGTGTAAGTGACGTTGGGAAGAAACAGTTGAAATTTTACCGCGAAGCTATGTTTGAAGCACATTCTTGGGGAAGAGCATAGAAAATCAAAACTTACAATCGTACTAGGGATGAATTGATTCCATCATCGCTAAACCTAGTTTGGAGGTGGATATGGCGCGCACCTCTGCGATGCAACTAATAGGAAAGAAAAATCGGTTGGTAAGATATTTTTTCGTCTACCGAGCGAGTTGAGGGAGCTTTCAATCTGTACAAAGAAATTCAATCAAGCACTGCAGAAAAATCATCTTGTTATTTTCATAGTGAGCAGCTTCTCTACCAAAATCTCTTTTTGCTTTTAGACAGCTCCGATATTACTAATATGGATGGTACGATGGGAGGGATATAATATGCGAGAGATGTGCTCGTTGTCGGTTCTGCGAGTCATTTATGTAAGATGCGGTTACTGATATAGAGCGAAATCAGAAAGGGGTACAGTCTAAGGGGGGGTAAAGGCTGGGTTGGATGTAAAGAATGAGGAAGAAGTTATGTAAGGAGAAAGTGAATTCAATGGCTTAAGTAGAATCCACGGGAGGAATGCAAGAGCACCTTATGGCTTCTTGGAGAAGTGGAACAGCAAAAAACCTCCAAAAAGGGAGAGCTCTTAAAAGGGAGAAACTAAAGTGTTTAATACTCGCATCGACTGATTCCGTTGGTGTGTCAAGTGATCTGCGACATCAATAACAACAAGGACATGTACAGAGTCCTGTGTCCTCTATATAGAAATCACGATTTCCACCGTTTCTTGGATTTAAAATTATTCCTGAAGTGGAGTTGGTTTTTGTCGAATTCAAAATATTGAAAATTTTCCATGACAAGCATGTAAACTACTTTCATGAGCTAGATAGCAATTCTCTGCGATAGGGTGAAAGCTTACTGAAGTGGATTTGGTCTTAAATCATTGCCGGACTCGTTAAGGGATGAAACTGGTGATAGTAAAATTCAGTGCACGACCGGCCCATCCCTCACCCACGCGTCCTCGCGTAGGACTCTTCTCTACGGACTTACTCTCAGAACAGTCTACGACTCCAACCACAGTGGAGGAGGAACCCGTATTCATGTCCCACACCCGTATACTACGAGCTAACAAAACAAGGCTCAAGACCTTTTCCCAACTTGCCCTCCTCCGGCGAATTCAATGGCATCCACTCTGCACCCAAACTGAATTGCTCGAACTGGCCCCGATAGGGGACGTCATCACGGCAGCCCGTCGTATTAGATCCCTTGCGGCACGGGATTGCAGCGGAAGCAGAAGTGGCGTGGAGCCATACTGGGGCGATATAACAACTTCAAGCTAGCGGCGCGAGTCAACTACATAATAGAATCATTCATCGGTCAACGCGGTCACCGCCTCCGCAGCAAGTGGACTGCAAGTACTGGAGCGTAGGAAGCAACAGAATCAAGTGGCTGACCCCAGACACAGCAGCCAGGCGAGAGGAAAAGCACTGCAAGATATATGTCGGGTCGGCATATGGACTCATACGACCACCTTCATTGCGAACGCCTCTGGAAAGGACTTGAGTCGAGTCAGTGGCCTAGGAATAACAGCGATCACGAGCACCTGGGCGGGACTTCCATCCGGAGAAAGAGCGCTAGAAGATCTGTCTCAGAGCAACCACCCGACCCCTTCATCAGCTAAGAAATCTGCTCGGACAGCTACTGCGAAATCGATGAAGTGGACGCTATGCCAGGAAGGGACAGCTCCCGCATCCGCAACGGATAAATCATCCAGTGGGCCAACGATCAAGTCGGGATAAGCAGAGAAGCGGGAATTCTCGTCCTATTCCGCAAGGTCAAGGAACACCGCACAGACAACTCGAACGACAATTGAAAAGATACAGTGGTGCAGACAAACTAGACAACAAGGGCAGACTTATGGACTGGAGGAGTTCGTTCTTCCACCAGACTACACTACACTACACTACACTACACACCCTGTTCCCCCCCCGTTTTTTGAAAATCGGCGGTCGAAAAATGTCCACGACATAATATCAAAGAAGTCCCGTAGCGGTGTTAGAAAGTGTGCCTGTGCTATTAACAGGCTACTTAATATTAGTCTTCAACTTTTCCGTAGGAGGTACGCCCGGATTCAGTTGCAAACGAGCACATTGATCTTTTTCAAAAAAATTGAAGAACCAACAGTGAATTTTTGAAACTGTAGAAAAAATAACACAAGCAAAATACTCAGATTAATATATATAATCGCTAGGACCTGGCGTACCAATTCTGCTCCAAGTCACACGAACACTACAAGCTATTAGTCAGCATATCTATAATATGCTGCAGGAACAATATTTATTCATATCTAAAATCTCGACATCGTTCATATAACTCAAAAAGTTACGACATCGACATGCATGCAACTTAAATTTCCATATTTGTTTTATATCTTAAGCTTTTACGTGAATATATGGTCGTATTAAGGTGGAGCACAACATGAAACACCATAGAGCCAGATAAAGGTGGTGGTCAAGATTTAACTTTATCTGGGTTTCTTCCATGGATTTTTAGTGGCTTTTTACCACACTGCATATGGAATATTATTTTAGATTTTGATGGACGATTTTGGCGGTGCACCAATGAAAGCAATGCACTTTAGTTTGTATATTTAATTCACAGATACATGATTTTCTTCCTCGGCGTTTCCCAATGTGAATTTATGTGGTGAATATATATCTGGCGATTGAATATATTGGTCTATAGTTTAATACTATGTTAGGCGGTATTCGGATCTTTGGCCGCCCCACGAGGAGATGTAAAAACAGTTAGTATGTGTGTAAACTAGATTTTGAGCGGTGATGGCTGGCTGGTGGATGATGGCTAGAAGTTTCTTCGGCTGCTACTAAGAATTTATGGCATATTCGTTTAATTTCTTGCTGTTGACTGTCTCCACCAGGGACGAGGAACAGCTTTCGTGATATGCAACATTAGTTAACACCTTTTATTTCCCTCACCAATTTACTTTTTTATTTTCGTACTGAACTCAAAAAGCATAGCGCAAACAGATGCAAAGACGTTAAATGATGCTTTCTGGAATAGAAGAATAATGAGACAATACTAGTTTGAGAGTATTTTTCAAGGACCATCTACTACGTGTCGATTTCACTGAGTAAAACAATTCTCATTCCGGCTATGCTATAGAGTCATCTAACCGTGCTTCAGCGAAAGTAGTAAAAGTGAGGGATACCTAATTCGTTTATCGTCACGCCGAAACGTCATCATGTTCTATCTCCCGAGGAAGCCGAACAGGCGGCCCTGATGTCGTTACACGCCGCGTACATGTCGTCCATCAGCGACATCATATATGCCACGTCCCTCCGATGCTCCTGACGAATGACTGCGATCTCTTCGTCCCTCCGTCTGAGAAGGAATACTAATTGGCCTCTGGTCATGGAGCCATAGCTACTGCGGACAGCGTCAGTGGTAGCAGCCGTGGAGGGACCATCCACCTTCATTGCAAACGCCTTCACGGACAGAGACACGGAGTCACAGCGGCTCTTAGAAGCGATAATGTGCGACACATTCTCATCGTATGTTCCAGGACTCGTGTCCAGGTCAACGGTAGACCGCAAGATGACGACAGTATGGTCTCCCAGTGTCCCTCGGAGTTGCTGCCGAGGAGACCACAGTATCTCATTCTTCGACTCATCGTAAGGGATATATATATCAGGTGTCGGGTCTAACGGAACAGTCACCAAAAGCGTCCCCACACCTGGACCAAGACCAGTACAGGAGAGGGGCGCAACACGAGGCCCTACAGGCGTGTCCATGTCTGGGGATACACCAGCACAGGAGAGAGGCGCAACACGAGGCCCTACAACCGTGTCCATGTCTGGAGATACACCAGCACAGGACAGGGGCGCAACACGAGGCCCTACAAGCGTGTCCATGTCTGGGGATACACCAGCACAGGACAGGGGCGCAACACGAGGCCCTACAAGCGTGTCCATGTCTGGGGATACACCAGCACAGGACAGGGGCGCAACACGAGGCCCTACAA
>VKHC01000296.1:0-13611 GCA_015143735.1 Synura sp. LO234KE | reverse complement strand
GGGAGTATATCCACAGCTACAGTAAGCCCAGTGTCGTAATCGTGTCCTTGACTTACGTCCTCGTGCAGCGTCCCGTCCAACACGAGTTTGAACATGCGTCCTTCGGTCCAGCCGGCCGTCGCGGTCTCCGTGCTTTTGAGAACGGACATGAAGGAGTACGCCGTCTCCAGAGCCGTGTTCTTGGACTCGAACACTCCGAGGAAGTACTGCTCCAGTATATCTGCTAGTGAGATTGCGGGGGCGGATATCTTCGCCATGTCTTTGTCTCGCTCCTTCTTGGCAGTCCAGATGGCGGACACCAGGGCGGACGCCTGGGCCCGGGTCAGCATCTGGTTCCGGATCATTCCCGTGGCCCGCAAATAGCTGGGTACATTCTGCCCGTGGCCCAGGCCCTCAAAGTGTGTGTAGGCAGAGGTGAAGGAGCCAAGTTCACCTGTAGTTACGACCAACGACCAGAGTAAGCTATCCCAATCCGAAAAATGTAGGCAGGATGGAGGCAGGCAAAGTGAAGGATACGTGCACACTGTTGTTGCCAATGAATCTACGCCACTCGACCCGGAGGCCTTAAGATTAATACACGTGTAACCACCGCCAAATCGCTTGTCTACTACACATATCAAGCCGCTTGTATTCTGCGGCGACGTCACAGGTCCGCGGAGAACACACACGTACCATCCACCTTCCCGCCACGGCCCGTGCCCCCGCCCCCAGCCTCGAGTTGAGCGCGTAGTGCGTGCACCTCATCGATTAGCGCTTCCACCACTCGGCGCGGTCGCCCATCGCGCTCTAACAGCTCCAGCCACTAGACAGACAAAGGCAAGGAATCGTTGTCCCATTAGAGGCACCTTCACCGACATCCCGCAACATTCGAAGCAGTACACAGCACAGCCTTGCCCGCGCACGCACCTCGTCTTCCCCCGCGGGGAGCAAATTACCGGTCTCCGTCATCGCGTTAGATCCCTTGGGCGTAACTGTCAAAGATCTCCGAATCAATGGCGCCGCTGGCGGAGCGGTCGGGTCCACCTTCAAGTCCTCTGAGGTCAGGGCCGAGTGCCGAGGACAGGATGGACACGGACATCCACAAAGGTTGAGCAGACGGTCAGAGGCGAAATAGAGAAGCAGGTCATTTGAATTCGGCCTTGCATTCTTCCCATTATATTCTAGGGTTTTGAGTCTATTGAAAAGGGTGGGTGGAAATCAGTGGCGGCGCACCCCACCGGCAACTTTCCAGAAGCCATCTATGCTAACATGAGCACCTCTCCTCTTTTTAACAGTGGCCTTCGCCGGGCCTGACGACGCAGCTACTATGCCAGAAGTCCCATCCACAGTCACGGACAACGGTTCCATTGCCGCGGACCCATGACCAGCGGAGGGATGGACATTTCCAGTGGCCATTGGAAAGCTTTGAGCAGGCGCCGATGCAGAAGAGGGAGATGCGACAAAGAATCCCATCGACGCTCGGGCGCTAGGTAGATTGGTGGTTCTCCCGTAGGCCGAGTCGAGCGCAGACTTGAGCGTAGAGTAGCGCTGGATGAGCGCTCGGTGGGAGGCCTCAATCTGTCCACAATAAAATTCATGTATCGCTTATGCATATCATTTTCAAGACGGTTATCTGCGTATCTCACGAACTAATTTTTGACAGATTTGTGATGTTTTTTTCTTCAACTTAGCTTAGAGAAAAATATGCGAACATATCAATAACTAAGCCCCTTATGAGCGACTGATTTGTGATGTTTAGAACGACAACATAGACTAGGGATAGTTCAGTTCACAGGTTTCACCGTAATGAACGAACTCATACTCACCTTTTTCGCCTCTTCTTGTAATTTCTGTATCGTCTCCAGATGCTTCTCAACAACAGTGTGGTCAACCAAAAGTCTTTGATTATTCTCGATTTCTTGAATAGTCCGGCGACCTCTGTCCAAAGTACGATAGTACACGGTCACACCAACAAAATCGGTTGAAGTGATCAGTCGGAAGCGATAATATATACAACATATAAATATGGAAATTTTTTTCAGGATATATGATTACTTCTCCACATCTTCCCCAAGCTTCTCAATTGTAGCTTTCAGCGATAAGACTTCCCCTTCTAAGCACTGCTCGTGAATCAGACCGAGCCGACGCTCTTCCTCAAGACGTTTCAGGGAGCTAGTGAGTAATATGCAAGATGATCTTGCTTCAGCTAAATCTCTCTCAGACTTCTCGGATGTTTTCTTATACTGGTTAACTTGAGCTTGAATGGTGTTGATCTCTTTTTCTTTGAGAGAGATTATTTTCTCAAGTGACTTCTTCTCTGAGTCTCGTTCATTTAATGTATTTATGTACGCTTGCTCTAAATCTTTGAGTTTAAACATGAATTCGTGCTCTTTCGAAGCTAATTGCGTTTGAAGGTCGTCGACAGACTGCATTTGGCTCGAGTATCGGGATATTATTGCATCATATTCTTGCTTAACTGAAAGTAGGAATGGTCGGTAAATGGTAAACGTTTCAATAAAGCGCTGAAAGGCAGAGCTGTAAATAAGAACTTTTTCGAGTTGGTATGAGAAATTTTCAGCATTTTCATCTCCTTCCGATTTATTTTTTTCAATCTTTAAATTTTCCAGGCCATTCTCTATCATATTATTTAATTCTTGAAGTAGGGCTGGATTGGTTGATTGGTAGGGCAGGAACTTTAGTCCTTTCTTGTATTTGTCACGTTCGTTGGACGGTTTGGGAACATCAGGAGGACGGGGTGAATTTTCATGGCTAGTCGACTCAGCCAAAGACTTTTTGATTCCCGCAATCCAAGATGGATTATTGGATTCTTGCATCAAATTTTTCAGCCCCTAAAAATGCTAAAAATGGATAATCACGAATCACGAATCACGAAGAGTAACCGTCACGCGTGCAGGCCAATTTCGATTTTCCTATTGACTACTCATTTTTTTGGTGGTATTAACCTGTTTATCTGTTGAAACGGTTGTAATTTAATTCCGAAATATTTTTTTACCTCAATATTAGATCATCGAGAACTTCAATTGATTATTTATCTCAATAATTTATCATCGAGAACTTTCATTTATTTATTAAATTAAAATATCGGAACGTTGTTGGAGATTCTACTTCCCCCACTATCATTATACTTTTGGAGCGTACTTAAGCACTGCATCGTGGCTGCTTAGTGACTCTGGGCAGATGTCTGATATCTAAATTGAGCTGCAAATGGAATCGGGCTATGATACAGGTTGTGGTTTCTGAAATCTTCTGCTTCTCTTTACTGAATACTTTATAGTGCTTTAGTTGAACTTAACCAGCAGGACTTAGATAAGTTAGATATTAGCAGGTGGAATAATGCGGTCTTCTTTAGCCTATAAAAACCATTTTGTTGAGGGTACTGCTTAACGGAACAAGCAGCCATAGTCAGAAACTGAAACTTTTTATAAAAGTAATGAATTACAAATAAGTGATAAATTCACGGAGCCAATAATCGATGAATCCAATGAATTTACTAGATCAGTGGATTCAGCACGTATATCAACAGAAACACTTCATCCGGAAATTTATATAATAACATTTTCGAACTCTAATATTTAGCTATTATGGACAGGGGCAGTGGTATCCTTGGGTGAAATTCGAATCTGTCAAGATTGAGACCAATATATACATAGCCCATGTTCTATCAAGATTGAGATCATCGTCAGTGTCCATGATAGGTTTGAGCATGATCTAGTACCAGGAGGAAGTGACAGTGATTAATGCCTTAGCAATTTGAACCATCTAAGCGATCATGTCTTGCTTTTGCGACAAGAACGATTTGTGCATCTTATAGGTCTTTTCTGTCCCGTTGTGTTTAAACTAGTAAGCAGGCTTATTCTACACCTAGTTAGTTAGTTCCGAAACAGAAGACAAAAATCAATGAAAGAGTCAGACCCCCAGAAGAAACATGATACCGCGTGAGGAGCGGCACCCGCGGTACAGAATGACCTCGCCATTCCATCGGTGCACCAAAATCCATATTTATCCAATCTATTTGCAGCAAAAAATCGTATTTTGTGTTTTCGAGCAAGATTAATCCGAATGGACTTTTAAAACTTATCTAGTTGCCATATATATCTGAACCACAAAAATACAAATGACGAAAATGTATTTAGGTAGCCTCCTGACAGAAATTTTTCCCGTAGTTGCCAGTTGGAGATCAATATTTATGAATATCGACTTGAACATATTTTAGCATCAAAGATTGTACGTTTTGAGTACGTGTTCTGATTAAAAGCTAGTAAATGGCTTTGCCACAAATAAAATCAACAACTCAGGCTAAAATTCTTCAGGAAGAACAAGATGATTTTTCAAAGAAAAATGGAGGAATATCGATTGTTCTTAGGAATATCCCCATGTACGTATTGCCAAGCCCCGATTAGGGAATAGAGAGCCGCTCCTGGTGATTCGAGCTAGAGTGCCAGTGTAAGAACGCAACGATGTTATTCACAGCTATATGAATGGGGACGGTTTAAATACATCTGATGAACTTGTTTTGTGTGACCTTACCGAAACATATCCAAGTGTTTACTACTCGGCTACTAAGTAGTGTTGTCGCAGAATTTCTCAACAGTGTCTTTAGATGAACGTTGTCTAAGCCTTAAAAAGCGCAGGCGACGACACGCCTGCTTAACGGCTTTTTTAGCGTTAGCTGCAAAACGGAAAATCACGAATAGCAAAAGAACCGGAATATCCAAACTGCCCGGAATCTCCAACTGTTCAAGGAGGAAGGAGTCGAAGCGCTGGGGTAATTCAGGCTACTAGCCGATTTAATCCCGTTGACAGAGATAAAACTACTGACCAACAATCTCTTAGCTTCAATTTCTGTTTAGAAAATTTAACCCCGAACCTAAATTCTCTTCAGAATTGATTCGACAACGATGCCTTAATATTTCAATTTCTATCTTCTACTTCAGATTTTGAGTCTAACGACGGCTGTGGTTAATGTATCCCATAAGGAGCGATTCAAAAAACACCTGCAGAGTAGAAGACGATTATTGCAAGCTTAATTCTGACGAAGTTGACAGAGAATCAGATTCTGTAGCGGACTTAAGCTTTGTGGTAAAAGGTTGGACTGCGAAGAACGGCTTCCACTGCTCTTTGGAAGAAGGATTCTGTCAGGAGTAGCGAATAATTGTGAACATGCTCAGCCATGACTGGTATGCGTTCCTCTGCTAGTAGAACAAATTCTCTCTAGCTTGCACTATCCCAAGGTACATAAAATAGGCACGTTTCAACATTTAAAAGCCATCGCAAAAACCCACGGAGACTTCTATGCGCTTGCAGTCGACTATGCAGGGTATTCTTTCAAATGGTGGCAGTGTGGTATATGACATGACCACTATGAAGCTGAATCTGCATGTGGGGCCTAAAGCCTCACTGCCTCAAACACAGTCAGAATATCGTCCCTATATATTTTCCCTCACATTCCCCGAGCACCTAAACTTGCAGACCTTTCTGCAGCAGCTCGCAGGTGACAAGCTTGCCGAGGCTGCCTAGGGAACTCTTCCCTGAGGGATTGTAATCTCATCGAGAGTTTAGGTCCAGTACCTTGGTATAGCTATAATTATTTACGGTACAAAATTATCGCCGCTATTGACCTGACATCGGCTCTGTTATAGCTCAAGACCCTACGGATCTTTCGAGCACAGCTAGCCCGTCCGGGCCTTAAGGAGCCCGCGCTGGACGATTCGGCACCTGCAGCGACCCCGCCCCTCATCCCGCACTGGAGGATTCGGCACCTGTGGCGACTCCGCCCCTTATCCCGTGGAGCTCGGCGTTAGCAGGGAGAATCGCATCATTGGGACTCTTTGGTATGATTGTATTCGCCGCTGCAGTTGTTGCTCGCCCAATTTGCGCCCTTAGGTCTCTTCTTAATTTCACGATTATGCTTCTTTCTTCCCCAGTGGTCTCGTATTAAGCACTGAATACCTATTTTGCGAGGTGCGTTTGTTTTCCTTCCTGGTGTAAGCCTGAGAGAAGTTTCACTCGTTTCTCAGAGGCGCTCTGTTTATTTTCCTTTCGCTCACCCCTCTCATTCTTTGATGTGCTTTTGACTAGTATGCGCCTCCCCACTCCTGCATCCATCATGCCCACATTTCAACTCCGTTGACAGGGGGTGCAGGCGTTCTATTCTATGTCATTGTATTGACCTGGATCTCCCTGCTCAGCCACGGTGCTTACCATTTGGTTCATGTGGCATTGGTACTCAAGGTGGGAGAACGGCTTTTCACTTTGGTCTATTATTTTCTTTTGACTTTTCTACTACCCCACTAATTAACTCTCAAGATTTTTGGAAATCGCCGTCTGAATTGTGCTCAGATTGATCACCTAAGCCACGTTGCTGGTAAATATTTTCGTCTTGTCAATCTTGCACCCGCCGTGCTTCCACTGCTGTGGTTTCGAACTCATTTTTACGAGTCTTAGGTTGTCGGGTTTCTAGACAAGTTAACATTACCAGTATGTATCTCCGCGTTATGCCCATTTCATCGATTGTCTCGTCATAGGGATCTTCTCCACCGCTTTCCAGAGGGGGTATACGTCTTTCACGCACCTCTGCTTATGCACCGACGTCCTCGTCGGTCCCTGCTTTAGTCGGTCCCCGCCGCCGTCACAAGTGGAGACTTTTCAAAGAAAATGCTAGTATATTTCTAGGACAAACGAGCGGGTCCTGCCTGACAGTGTGGCCACCCTGTATTTTCATCCCTTGGTTTATCGCTTTGCTCGCTACTGTTAGGTACGGCTTACATAGTATGAGGATACTAATAAAAAATATTTATATCAGTGGGAGTGGACTTGCCAGTCCATAGACAGTGGGTAGTGGCCCCCATTCCAAGCTCCCGATCGGTGCTACGGAGCTCGCCATATTGTGCACGGGAGATGGTTCTTTGCTTTGGATGTTGTCTTTTTCCTTAATTAATTTGGTAATATTTGACAAATAATCTAGTAAAGGAGAAAAAAACGAGTGTGGGGTATATAAACTGGGACAGGTTCCCCAAGCCGTGTTCGCCCCAGAGTCTACATCAGTGGCATTGTCCGTTGTGGCTATAGTAGTCTGACGTTGAGGTACGGAGGAGTCGCAGAAAAAGTGATGCTGGTGGACATGTCACAAGAAGTGTTGTAACTTCAGTTTTCCGGTAAGTCCCGAAAACCCGGTCACTATGTCGATCGAAGTTAAACATAAGTAATCACGTTCATTGTTCTGGGTTTATTTCATCTTTAGGACATCGCAGTAACTTAAAATGCCTACAGAGCCCTTATTTAGTGTTGGGATGGCCTGTAGGACTCACGTGGCTCCGATGCGCGCACGCACTACCATAACCCAGAAATGGTGATTATGTTTTCGCAATAACTTTTGAACAAACACTGCCTGTGGAGTAAACTATATACATAGTCACGCACATCTAACATGATTTCAGCGAGTGTCCCACCACTTGAGAAATTTCACCAGCCTGCGGCTCTGAGTTATCCATTTGCGTTGTGGTACAGGCAGCATCTGATGGCTCGCACGCCTCCTCCCACTACTATACTCAGCCCCTCGCAAGATAAAACGTATTTTCTCTTTTCCTATCATCAGTGCCCGATCGCTCTCCTTAAAGACATCGCGTTTAGGGAGCAGCCTTGTGAGGACAGATTTTTGTCCTCTTACGAGTATTCGTTTTATAACCACTTATTCAACTTTTTCCATCGGCACAGGGGATATACTGGTTGAGAGAATCAGTGCTTTGAGTTCAGCAGTTAAGTCAACAACGCATTTTGGCTCAAAATATATGGAAAACATGGAGTTAGGTAAAGATACTAATATTACGATATAGCTCTAGCTAGGCTGCATTGAATATGCGATAGCAGTCATTACTTAACGATTTTGTTCACTCGTGACGTCATTTTATACGAATAAAATCGCGTTTTTGTACTAGTACGAGCGTGTTTTGACTCAAATTATCTGGAAAACATGGAGTTAGGTAGAGATACTAATATTACGACATAGCTAGGCTGCATTGAATTAGCTATAGTAGCTAATATATAATGATCGCGCTCAGTAGTTCTGTGGTGCAATAAGTTAATGTGTACGTACGTACATGCACATTTTCAAAAAATTGACCTGTAGGGGCACCTAACAATTCAACCCTGAGCTGCAACCTTTTGATTCACTTCAGCATCGAGTGAAATCATATTGGAGTGATTGAAAGGCATTTTTGGTGTCAGGAGTACTTGGGATGCGATTATCGTTGCCGGTAAGTTGGTACCGAAAAACTGAGGAAGTGACTACGCTTAAGGGGCTCAGGGACAACCAGGCACCGGCGACGTGATCGTAATAACGATAAGAAGCGAGAGGATCCATCCTCCCTTGACATGTATTGCCTGCCCGCCAAGCATCTTCTATATGCCAAAGAATGACTTCACAACGTAGATAATTACACTCTATGCATGGTCTCTCATCAGGACCCTTGAACAGACAATTAGTTCATACCTGGTTGAGCGAACTTTCCAAACATGCTGCGTGAGTGCTGCCCTGGCTCTTCAACGATGGAGCGTAGCGCTCTCGGAATTGTGTGGCTGTGAGGATGGTAGCGTTAGGCTGGCTAAAACAGCCTCAGAATCGATTGTAGTCGGTTAAAATTTCAAATAGCTATGGCAATATCCGCGCCTATCTTAACATTATTGAGCTGGTGTTGATTAAAGCCCCAATATTTCTTATTTGATTTCAATTTGGCATTCCTAGACTCCCCAAAGGTAAATATTCGGGGCGAGTTTTAAAAATATATCAAGTATTTTACTGCTCAGCTTCTGAGTAGTTTTGCTTCAGATTTTGCCTAAAGGCCGCTAAATTTTTGTTATCTAATAAACGTAGGAGATACTGCTCCCGGCTTTGAGCGTAAGCTGCACGATTAAGGATCGCGAACATCAAAGCGCTATCCAAGATGTAACAGTCAAGTAGAAATGAATCCAAGCAGGGTATTTCCTAAGGCGAAGGTAATCCAGGCCTCCGGCCAACTCAATCCTGACAGAGATAAAATTTATACGTTTTCTAGACAACCGCTCCCGGATCCGAACTTTGACCGAGGCGATTTTTGAGTGAATTTAGGTTTGGATCCCGCCGGAAGTTTACTCCAAATCTCAATTTATTGCAAGATTGCGTCGGCGAAAATCCTGTCGTATTGCATTTATCAACTTTCACCTCGTTAGATGCTCCGTTAGGCGATAGCACTCCCACTCTCAATCCTGTACCCCTTTTACAATTTAGAAAGATCAAGAAAGTAGGTACCTCAAGCTGGAACATTTAGCTTTGCAAATCAACGGGCAAATCTGGGCATCGCTATATTTTCTTTTGCTGGTACAGGTGGAAGCACCGATGCTACCCAAGATTTTGCATCAGTATCTACTAATCGTCGACTGGATTTTGCTAAACACATTGTGTGCAACAATTGAGGTTTAGAGCACAAGCGCCTTCCACTCCCGCCCTAAATTATTCGCAAAGTCGCTCTGGGGACATCTTTCAATTTCGTTTCCCAACATCTAATTCCCCAGCATTTCTGCTCGGTAACAGCTCTGCTGCAGGTCTCAACTTCTCTGTTCTATACCAGCCTTTCTATTCGGGGTGAATCAGAACACTCTGTCACCGTCGAATCCGATTCATTTTGAAGCCGCGATGGGGAATAAGAATCTGATGCCACCAATCATCGTGGACAGCACAACTTTGCTTGCGCGGAGCTGCCAAAATCAACGCCTTCCTACTGACGTTCACACGCAACGAGGAGTGTTCTTAGTCTCGTAGACTTAGTTGAGAACATTGTATTTGGATTGCAACTTCCTGATCTCGCCCATAGGGATGGCTCATCGATTTGATCAGCAGCTTGATGCTGCGCGGTGCGTACTATATGTGCTATATGCTTTGTCCTAATCGAAACAACCTTTCGAAGCTCTTTTCCGCGCTTGAACTTCGTATTCGTCCGGCACCTCTTCTTTAGACAACTCAACGCGCGGATCTGGCAAAGAATTTTAAGGAAGCCACGACCGGCGCGGAATCGACCTGAACCTCCGTCAAATTTTGCGTCGTGACGGCAGATTCACTCCTTCCAAGGTTGGCTCGGGATCTTGTCCCTTACCCAATTCAACTACATTGCATGAATTTGTTCAGTCCCTTGGGATACTGTAGTCAACGCGCTTTGGGTCAAGATTATCGACGCGGCAGCTTTGACTTGGACTGCCAACAAACTAAATCTTTCTCAGTTTACGGATCTCGCACCCGATACAACACCATTGGCTTAATACTGCAGTCCCCAGAGGGTCTTCAAGCCCGTTCAGAGTTGCCTCGATGCTGGCTATAAGCGTGTTTCCGCTCTGCTTTCCTGGTTCCCGCTGTTCCAGCCCATCCTGCTAGGCGGGGAGAGCCTGGCTTAGTAGGGGCGGTAACTGTGTCTCGTAGCTCACATGTTGAAGGTTACATGGGGCGATCATTTGTAATGCGGTAATAATGCTGCTCGGCAATTCCAAAGCCCACCCGATTAGATTTCAAGACGTTGTAGTGGTGACGTCCTAGATATACCATCTGGTTCTCATGTTGTAGAGTCTGTGAGAGCTGAGCGAAATCGGCGCTGGTGCAGAATCATGGGTATCATCAGCGCTTCTAACTGCCCCAGGAAAAGGGAATAGATCGAAGCTTAGATTTTACTTTGATTCACCATGATAAATTTTCCAGCTTGATCTTCCTACTGGGTGTGGATCTCTTTAAATCTGAAGAGCAAAACAGGGTTGTTTTTTGCCAAACTGGAGCCCTGGCAAGGTTAAGGTAGGCAAACAGGATATCGTAGGACTTTTGCCACCGCAGCTTTCCGAATAATTAAGAATAGGAGTAAAATTCCCTTGTGCTTCAAACCTAAATTGTTCCCGAAGATTGAATTGACTGAAATTCAGCTTTGGAGCCGAGCAATCAGAAAACCTATAAATGTTATCTCTGTATGGATTTGCCGAAAATCAGTAGTTATTTACTCAGAGAATGGTGGAAACAGGATGAAACCAATACCAACACATCCCTTGCTAAGTTAAATAACGATCCCCTATGTGCCGAAATGGCAAGTCCCGCGACCGAGTAAGGGCAGGGAAAGGAGACCGCACGCCCGAGGGCGGGGAAATTCCTCCCCCGCGGAGGGTTAGTATGCAACGATGTCCCCAGCAAATGAATAGTGCTGGGATACATCCACCAGTATGTAAGCGTCGTGAGGTCTCCGCTTGGGCGTCCGTCGTGGCACTCGGGTAGAGGGTGGAGAGGCTTGGAGAGGCTTGGAGAGGGCTCGTTGCACGAAGCGTACCAATGACACTCTTGTTCCAACAGTGGGTGGGATGTTTTGGCTGGCGTCACGACCGGAGTAAAACGTACGCTCTGCGCTGGGTTTCATGTCCTGACAAGCGTCTCCAGTGCACAAAGCCGCTTCCAAATGCCGTATGATTTCAGGGAGACCGAGGACAGTAGCGGAGCGCAACAACAACCATGCGTCCTCGACGTGCTTACCAATTGTCTTCCACAGAGGATCGATTACTCGCTCCCAAGGATTAGAGTGATAGTCCTCAAAGATCTAGTAAATTAACACACTCTGCTCCGAGGAAAAATGCCCCAACCAACCCCGGAAATAGCGCGAGGTGCCTGCTGCGAATTCCGCAAGGTTCTTGAGACGGTGCTTTCCTTTCATCCGGCCAGAACGAGAAGGAATACGCCAGAGATTCTGCCTGGACTTGCACAAAAAGTGAAGCCGGACATAACCGTACCTCAAGACTGCAGAATTCCTGGTCGCGGAGCGGATGAGACGAGAATCGTGAAGTGAAAGCTGCTGCGCCAGCTGCCGGGCACATAGATGATCTTGTTTTAGCTTTCCTGCTAAGTCTCATACTGTTGGGAAAGGCACACGGGGCCTATCCCTGCGATCTTGAGAGCGTGAAGAATGCGCTTAACTAAAGTGTCTTTGTCAATAGCACGCCACTGCCTACGGCGGCGTGCGTCGGGACAGAGATGAGCGTGGCGATAATAGATCGCCTCCGAGTGACCAAGATTGGTAGTCTTGGCTGTCCAGATCACGGGGGTGAGCTGTGCTTGTGCACGAAGTCATTTGACATGATTTTGAATCGAGGCGATGTACTGGGCCTCCACTGCCTCGTCACGTAAAGTCAGATACGCCGATTGCGGCGGCGATACCGCAGGACTCTATGAAAATTTTAAAGATGGTAATGCAAGCGGAAACGCATGATGGGAATCTCGGAATGGGAAATGAAGGCTGTTGGCGCCGAGTCTATTTCCTTCCGGGGCAATATTGTTTCCTTTTTCCCAAAACGTAAGTTGTTTTACCGTGAGAGAGGTAGCTGAAGTCCGAGTTGGATGCTGCTCCCGAGGATCCGCAGGATGGGGATAAATGTCCAGAGTGGACTTGAGCTTATTCTCGATCACGGTAATCGAGGATTCTTGTTTCTCGCTGGAATGGGAACTTAAGGCAAGAACTCGCTGCAGATAAGATTGAAAGTCTGCTTTATTTCTTTGATTCCATTCACCAGTCAAGAGCGTCGCACGATTGGGACCGTGGATCTTCCAAACGACGGAAACTGAAGACTCTGCAAGTACCCTCTCAAGGGATTTCTGGTACTCGAATTCATCCTCAGGAATATTGGTATGAAGACTCAGATGAGTGGGATCAAGTTCCCCAAAATGAAACAACTGTTCATAGCAGAGTCAAATTCAGGTTCTGGTTGTGGAATTCGTTTTCACCAAAAATAGTAACTTTGTCCCGTTCTGAGTTGACTTGGCTGGCATGTACAGACCAAGCCCTTGAGAAAACTGGATCTCCTCTGCTGGAGAGGTAACCAAATGTTGGATCACTGGGTTTCCGTGTTGGTTTTGAGCTGCACTTTCCAAAATTTTGGAAGTGACGATTTCCGTATCTTTCGCGACCGTAATTTTAAGGACTTAAAGACAATGAATAACTTATGAAAAAATTCTGAGTTGAAACCTCTCAGAACTGGAGTAGAAAAAGTCGTTAAATAAAGCTGGTGTCAAAACCACTACACGCTTTTTCTAAAACTATCTCTGTATGGATTGAGTTAGCTAGCTGGTACATCACAAGCCATCAGGACCCTCTGGAGTTCCTTTCCTCTTTACGGTAACTATTTTTGGAGAATGAAGGAAGCCGGTTTTGCATGCCGTTTCAAAATTTTCAAACGCTCCGAACCCGAAAGTCGGGAGCTGCGTCGCCTGAGCTTTTGAAGGCGTAGATGGGCAAAACTCTACAGGAGTCGAGTAGTAAAATACTAAGATATGTTTTGGCAATATAGCACAAAACACGTTTTCAAAACCGTTTTGAGGAGCGGCGCTGGCGGTAGATTCTCGTATGGTCTGTACCAATTAATATGTTTGGCACTGATGATGTATTCGTGTAAGTGTCCACTAAAGTCTGGTGGTATTGAGATTATAGGGATACTATAGTAAAACTTAAAAATTTTAAAGTAATACTTTGAGTTCTAAAGTATCGCTAATGTACACCGCTAAAGTAAAACTTTAATTTTTTAAGTTTTCCTATAGCACACGGAAGTACCGCTAAAGTTTCACTAAAG
>VKHC01000295.1:0-13639 GCA_015143735.1 Synura sp. LO234KE | reverse complement strand
AAGAAGAGGGCGATAGGGACAAGAAGAGGGTGATAGTTACAACAAGAGGGCGATAGGTGCAAGAGGAGGGCGATAGGTACGACAGGTAGATGGCGATGGGTACAAGAAGAGGGCGATAGGATGGAAATAAAGTACTACGATAGGTAAAAGTAGAGGGCGATTGGTGCATTAAGAGGAAGGTGGGTACACGAAGAGGGCGATAGGTACAAGAGGACGGCGATAGGTACAGGTAAATGGCGATGGGTACATCTAGCTTTTAAGTATGACTGGAGAAGCTATGGAAGGTTTTGAGGAAATTTTCGCTGAAAAGAGTTCTCTACCGAAAGAATTGCTGAGAGATATGTTACAATTACATGAACTTGGGAAATCTTATAGGAGAAAGCAGCGTGAAATCAACGAGATTATATCGAGGATATTAATGTAATGGAAAGATTTTAAATCGTATAATTTAACCAAAAACATGAGATTATTAGGAATTACCAAGAATGCCAGTATTGATTTAATAGAACAACAACATATATTGCTAGAAGGATCAGAAGATGATGGAGGTCGAATTCTAACGACAGTTAACGTTGTATATTATGAACTTTATCCGCTATAGACATTCCTCGTAGTACAACAATAGACACAAATTGTGTGCTTGATATTTCTATGACCAACGTTTTCCCTTATTATGACGAAATTATGGATACTGGCATCTTTTAAATCTAACAGTAATCTGATTTTTGTCATACTATTTACCGTTGTCTTCTCACTTTGAGGTAGCATATAAGTCCTGAACAGCTTGCAACTATATAAGATAGAAAAAAATTAATCAAATTTAGACATAATACTCACAATTTATATATTTTTATAATAATCGAGCGCACACAAACGTAGTAATCGATATTCTTTAATACTGGTGCGCGCAAGCCCTGAACAGCTTGTTAGAGAAAAAAGTTGATGCCAAAAAACAAAAATCAGAATACTATGTTCATTGAAACTTACTAGGACATGTTTCATAAGCGAGCAATATATATGACGATAAAAGTCCTGTTAGGCACACAATCGCACCGTCGAGAAAATCCTGTGATCTAAAAAGAAGAATCCTTACCTGATATGTTGGAGTTTCAACTGTGTGTGCTGTCTTTTTTGCGTCATGATTAGTAACCTGTTGCACATCTTAGGGCCGCACTGGAGATTTCCGTTCATGATTGATATGTAATATAGCTATTTTTCCGTACCTTTCTCGATTATTTCGACTTCATGATTTATTTTCCTAATTTTATTGATGCTTTGATTACCTCATGCCTGCATGATATTAAGTCAAACGCAAAGTTTTGTGATTTGAGAGTTACAATTTTTCCATGCATTTCTATTAAATGCTCTACTTGGTTCATAAATAGGAATCAAGTGTTAATTTCTTACATTTTGGTTCTAACTTGTGCAAAGCTAAATAAGTGGATTTAGGTAGAAGCGGCGACTTCAAAATTTCATTTACAATTTCTTATTTAATATGAAGAGCGATAGAGCTACGGAAGGAGCTAGGACACGGGCGATGAAGGAGTGTTTAGCTCCACAATAGGAACAGGAAGCAAAAGAGTTACAAACAAAATAAAGCACCATCCCAGGAGTACCATCTTTAAAGTTCCCATACGGGATAGTTAATGTAGAATCTGAATATAACGTTATTAACTTCAGTGATGCAAAATGCTATGGGAGATATACTGAACCAACGCGGCAAGTACAACGACGCAGCATGAATTAAGCTTATAGGTTACGTTCAATCATTGCAGAATGATTGCGTTTGAGAGTTTGGCGGAATTCAAGACCCGATTTTCGCTACATCTCGTCATCTACGAGACAAAATGAAACGCTGAAGCCGGAATGGGCAAGAAGCTGATCAATGATGACAGCACCAAGGCAACATATATAGTAGAGTTTGGCGGATTTCAAGACCCGATTTTCGCTACATCTCATCATCTACCAGAGAAAATGAAACGCTGAAGCCGGAATGGGCAAGAAGCTGATCAATGATGACAGCACCAAGGCAACATATATCATGGTGAAACCCGACCCGGGTAGCTACTCGGCGGCGCAACTGAACTTGAAGAACAGATTGTACCCCAAAACCAAAGGACGTTAAGGAGGCGTTTGATTTTCTTCAGACCCTTACTGTGCAAAGACGTCAATCCACACTAGTCTTCTATCAGCAGGACACAAAGAAGAGTCAGGTAAATCCGAACCTCATGAATCAAAGGAGGGCGAGCAGAGTGTTCCAAGCGCAAATAGACCTCGCGCCAGTTGTGACGCAGTGGACCTTTAGGCGGAAAACTGTGCGGAGAAGGACAATCAGGATAAGGAGACGAAGTCGACCCGGAAGAAAACAAATATGTTGCCTCTACCCGAACACGTGCTAGATCAGCATGATATGAAAGAGAATATTTTCAAAAGCGATAATATTACTAAATTAATCCTGATGGGCGAGAAGGTTGTAATTGCATCAAATACGCTTTATCGCAAAGGTAATCTTAGGCACTGATGGGAGTACATCTTTTTCAAGAACCCAGCGTGAGGTCACACTAATCTATTTGTAACTTATGACGGACTGTCCATTGGAGTTACCATTGTCCGTTGGAGTTACCATACGTGGAGGCGGGACTATAGAGACCTGAATAAAGATGTAGAGATTGTTTGGGGAGGTACTTGTATCAGAGAAGTGCGCCTCGAAGATACTATTTTATGCCCATGTTAGGAAAAAGAGTAATCACCATATTACCAGAAGGCAGACGAAGATGCTTTCAGAAATTAAATATCTAAAGATTCGCCAGAGTATGACTTTGAACGTAAGCTGGTTAAATGTGTATTGTCAGATGATTCCAGAACCGGGATAGAAAGATCATATGTTACAACTGCTGAAGGGATCAAATCAGCATACACCACGGATAGGGTAGCTAGGGCAAAGATAGTACCAGAGCTGATGTGGCTATCCAAGCACAGCAAAAGCATTTGCTATTCTTAACCGCGGATGAATAATTTAGTGGGACATTTTCCTGAGATATCATCAGGGCCGAGAAGATATAGTATGGCGCACCAATAGTAGCACTTAAAGATAAAACAGAGAACCACAATCCCACACCGACTCAGCTAAAACCAGTCATACGACTACAAGAGAGTAAAACTCAGCGGGAGAATGTAAACATGATACCCGTGAAGGGAATGTCTTTCCTTCTGAACATCATTACCCTTTAGCGAATGATAATTGCGGTGAAGCTGAAGTCCCGTAGCATGACCTGCATGTACCGAGCTTAATGTGGTCAGATGAATCAAATCAAGGCTTGCAAATTCAAGCTATGCTCAACAAGATGCGATTCAGATGGAGAACTAATTGCTATGAGCAATGTCCTCAATGGAGAACATGGAGTGCCGTGGACACAATTGGATGTGATAAGCACATGAAATAGCAGAGAAAAGGATACGCACCATCTAGGAACGTGTCTGGGGCATTGTGAGCACGCTACCTGACCGAGTCACAGCCGTACTTCTACGATTATTTGTACTGTTCTGTATTAGCCGCGCGAATATAATGCCAACTGCGGCAGATGGCACAAAAACATTTTTCCGTTGAATGGGTTCTACTAGAGAAAATTAGATTACGCAACGAAACTGAAAGCCGGATGCGGCAGATATTGTCAGTACCACGAAAATACTGTAACAATGCTGGCGACAGCACCCTCACTAGCAGAACCACTGGAGGCTTCTGACTTAGGGATATACGATACAGGAGCAAATGATGGATCATGGTATATCTATAAACGGAATACCGGAAGATTGCTTAGGTGGAACAAGTTTACCATCATTCCGCCTATGTCCAAAGCACATCCCTAAATAATCTTAGTGATAGACGAGAATACATACTTCAAATGACTGAAATGCAGGCAATTGATAAAGTAGGTAACGCTTCTTGGAAGTCTGTTGTTAAGGCGTTAAAACAACTGTGATAGACGTTCATAGCATTGAGTAAGATTGACATACCTAAGGAGGAGTGGAAATGTATCATTCCATGTAAGTTATTTGTCAAGAAGAAGTATTCTGCAAGCGAAGAATTTGAAAAGATGAAGTCAACACTTGTGACCGGAGGCACCGACGGGACGCGCGCCTGTATAAGGACGAGACCTGTTTTTCCCACAATGGCAAAACTAAGCGGAGAGTAGGGCGTTTGCTACCGTGGACATACCAGGGGCACACCTCAACGCCCGGATATATTTTTGCTGAACTCGACAAAGCATTATACGCTCTGAAAGAATCTGCTTTGTTATAGTACGAATCAATCACTATGTGAGAGACTGCGATCTATGGGATATTGTAACAGAATGAATATGATCATTACTGTGCCTATCCGATTTGAGAATTCATGGGATGATTTTTCATTTTCGAGCTGGACATGCTATTATCTGCAGGGAAGGAGCAGCTGAATTCATGTAATGTTAGCGATTGTATTGCTTCTTGTCTCCTGCAACCGTAAATCGTTTATCGTGTTGATGCGAATAGTAACCTATTGTCAACTGCTGATGAAGAATTCTTCCATTCTATTGTTGCGAGTCTATTTTACTTATCGAAGCGAGTATGACCTGATCTATTATGAACGATATCATATCCCCTTATACGCTTGCAACATACTACCCAACGAGATCTATCCCATCTTACCTGTATTTTGAAATATCTGAATGCGTCACTAAAGCAATTGTCCTACATTTGAGTGATTATAATTTCCTTAGTACCTTTGCGCCTGCATTGGCGAATTATTTGCGTACATGATGATTTTAAGTCACACTCATTCGTATTTTTTAGCATCGGCATAAGACCTAGGCTATCCTTGCAAAGAGTTCGAGGCAACATCTCAACAGTAAATCTTCGACGGAGGTCAAAATGATAGAGGCCAGCGATGGTCTCAACCATGTCACTTGGATTAGAATTTACCTATTTGATTAGGGATACGAGTTCCCAGCGGCGAAGATAATCCAGGACAAGGTGTCGGCGACAGCCGTGTTCAAAACATGCGAGAGTGTGTCGTCGATCAGAACTCGTCATATTTCAATCCGCACTTAACAGACCTTGTGAATATTCGTAAAATTGGTCAGTGGAGTTACTGACTTTGCCATCAGGATACTGACGAAGTGATTGCAAATATGTTTGGTTATTTAACGATATATTAACTGTATTGAGTATCACAGAAGTTATGTATACCATGAAAGTCACCGCCTCAAGCTAAATCCACTGATTTAGCATGGTGCAAGTAAGAAACAATCCGTCCATTGCAAGGCACTAAGTTCAGCAAACTGGGGTAAACGCAGTAATTCTGACTAAAGGGGTGTGTTGGAGTTGATCTATAAGCAGTTATCAAGCGTTTCTTCCTTACGGATTGTTTCTTACTTGCACCATGCTAAATCAGTGGATTTAGCTTAAAGCGGTGACTTTCATGGTATACATAACTTCTGTGATATTCAATATAGTTAATATATCGTTAAATAAGCCACATCAATTGTCTCGATGATCAAATATTGTGCACCGACCGATTTACAGGTATCAAACAGGACAGAGAGGCACTTCAAGAGACAGAACAGACGAAAAATGTTCAATAAGATATGAGAAAAACAAGTCGTCGACCACCTTGACCCTGTCCACGAAAGTCTTAAAGTAATCATTATCAACTTTTCCATTACTTGTGCATCGCAGTTATTTTCTTTACAACCATTTTCTGTACAAAATTTGTGTGTACCAATGATATTTAAAATTATTATTGTGGTATTGGTCCTAAATTACAGGAATCAAGTGTCACGACATTTTGCGGGTGAAGGAGGCTCTGTAAAACAGCTTTCCTATCAGTTTAAAAATCACATGAAATTAGAATATTGCAGGCAGTTCAAAACCTTTGGTGATATAACAGTAACTACAAAAGATCCTGAACTGTTCAAATATTTCAAGGTGACAAAGAGAATATTAAGTACCTAGAACTCCATCAAGTTGAAATATTTAGTTTCTTTCACTTAACTGGCACATTTTACTGAAAAATTTCTCAAGCGGGCTGCTAAAGGCAGAGTATCTCTAAAGTATATTGCAGGACCTGGAGAGTCCGGGAAGACTGTGTTAGTCCATTTAGCGAGCTCTCTGCTGTGCTCCAAAAAATTTAATACTATTTTTACCTAGCACGCTTTAATAATAACAAGAAGTACAAATTAATTTTTGGCCCTGTTATAACAGATCCCGACGGAGACGTGGCTTATGGAGAATGGACAGCATTATGATCGATGGCCTTAAGATTCTTTTCAAATCGAGTGAGCTAGGCCCATACTTTATTAAAAAAAACGATATCCCCACCCTCGCCGGAGCAGCATCTGGACCGTATTTTGGAAGCTAACAGGGGTAGCGGTTTAATCCATATTGACGAGCTCAGGAAGTTGTCTTTCAGGGATGGCGGAAGCAAGGACTACACGAAAGCGTATTTCTCTCGTGGCGCCATGTCCGCACTCGCTTTAGTAACTTGTGTCATTTTCGTGGCAACATTTGCTGAAATCTCTCCGATATCAGGATTGAGATTCTTTGAAGTGTGCCGACAAGCATTGATTCTACCTGATATTGATGTGAGCCGTTTCATGGAAGACATTGGGATGGTAGACATTGGGAAGAGCGCTTCAAAAGAGATATTATCAATTACCATCGATACAACTCTATGCGACCTTGAAGTTTCGGATCGCTATAAAGATTGAGCAAATGAGTAAGTTTCTTTTATCTACGTGACTGGTACTTGTCTAACTACAAGCATACATGATGCTCTCACATCCTTACATTCTGCTGTGCACGGACATAAATTTAGAGCAACAGTGATCATCCATGAACTCCAAGGAGGCTGATATTGTGTTGGAGTCGCTCGACAACATATACGTTTCCAACTCTGCGGAGCAGATTCCGTGATCCGACTCGTTGGTGAGACCATCGTTACCCCAGATCTACTGGATCTACTGGCGATGTCCAATCCCGCAGCTGCTTCTTACAATAAGGGCCGGAATGTACTGGTGCACGTTCTAAGTGACCCTCGCGGCGGTCTGCTGGACTATTTGTGCTGCGATCCACTTGAAGCCATTTTCAAGCTAGGGAGAGCCATTTTTGCCGTCCGTTGTCACCCTCTCCGCCCTGGTTGAGTGTATTCTTTAGATACATCCTGAAATCGTATAGCATTATTGTACCTAATATTATATACTCGAAAGTCGACTCATCATCTTGCCGCTCTGTCCTTTTTATCAGTCGATTATAATCAAGCGCTTATCGACATCACTGCTGGACACGCGGCGGACGTGTTCAAGAAATCTCAGAGATTGGTGAGACGGATTAAACAGTCTGAACAAATTAATAACATTTGATCTAGGAAGAGTGTGGCGGCTCGCGCTGTAATCCCCTCATCATAAATTATTCAGATTTATCAGCATGGTCGCTAATGGATGTCCAGCCTTCTTTTGCGAATTCGAGAAAACTTAAATCTAAACGCTCAGAGAATACATTCCAAATCCTACAGAAGATAAACTTTTACTGTCAACATCGTCGCTTGTTGAAAGAGTTGGTGTTGAAGCAGCAGACGAAGAAACATCATTTGTGTTGTCATGTGGTCCGACCAATTAGATTTTATTAGCTTCGTAATTTGATTTGCTCAGAGCCCAAGAAACGGATTATCATGTCCTGTGGGCGAATAATGGTTTCCATCAAAGATATTTTTGATTTCCGACGTTTTCTATTCGAAACGTCAAATAGCTGCACTGCTCTGAATTCGTCCGTTGCAATCATCAAAGGTGATTTTGCGGTCGGCGAGCTAGAATGCTACAGTACAGCCTGGACTAGGATTATGAATGGATAATTTAACGTGATAGGAGTGCTGCTGGTGACTGAGAGAAATCCATAGGATAATGAACTCACCTTTTTACGTCGCTCTAATTCGAATGGGCATTGTTGCTAGAACAACGTTTGTGATCAATTTTATGTAATCGTCTGTGCACCTTTGGCCGACTTGCTTAATCAATCCATCCTTTAAAAAATCATTCCTTACATAATCCATATGAATTTCACGCTTTACGTAAAAAAATTGGGCGCCATCAAATGTCAGACATTCTGCCACAGTGAATATGCCTTCAAATTAAGAGCCCCGCCTAGAATTGTAACAGTAGATGTTTCACCTAGATTAGCTGGGTTTCTTAGCGCAACAACAGAAAGAAGTTCTCCGGAACGACAAATTAATTATTGGCATTGATTGATTGACTGATTGATTGATTGATTGGTTGGTTGATTGATCGATTGATCGACTGATTGCTTGATTGATTGATTGAGAGAAAGGATCTCATGCGTAGTCAAATAAGTATCATAATGATTATTGAGATATTCACATCCTTCTCATGTTCATCAACAGCCAAAAACTAGTTATCACGAAGCTTCTGTTGACAGTCATGCTCCAGCAATGTCCGTAATCAATATAACGCTTATGATCATGTGTCTTCTTACTTCGAGAATCTAGTGCAAAAAATGAGATAAGAGCACTACAGATTCGGTTTACTCTTACTCACCGCTTTCGGCTAGTAGGCTTGGTCAAGTTGCCCATGCAATTATAAACCTCGAACCAGGCTTAACAATACACCAAATCATCATTCAAAGATGATCAAAAGAGCTCGTCATGCAGCACACAGGCTCACCAGATATGAGTGTACAATAATGTAACAGCACAGGAGCGTTTCCAGGAGACACCACTCGTCCACCAGTGAACAATCATGTAAGATCACTCCTACACAAACGATGAAGCACATTGTGCGGAAGTTACGTCAAGTCTCATAGGAGTCACATACAGCGAACTGTATAAACGATAAAATATCACACTACTCCATTTGGACCTTTAGACTTCAGCAAAACTCGCAAATGAATCGCGTCAAGCCAAAGTGGATACAATAAAGCGGTTTCGTTGCGCGATAAGCAACTCGCAATTCAAGACTTGTAGTTCAATTTAAATCATTTTCCATCTGGAGTATACCTACTCGATTTCATTTGATATTCAACTATACACGATTTCAAATTCAGTTTACTCTTCAAATATCTTATTGTCAAGTTTGCTCTTATTAATAAATCCAAGGCTGGTAATATAGCTCGCCCACGAATGGTCACATTGCCCACTAGTGTGGTATATCGCCCATGTCTCGCCCGAACAACGGATCATTCTCTATCGGACAACAACGTTGCTCGCTCTAGGAGAGGGTAAGGGTGAGCTATGCCGTTATGGGATTATGAGATAATCGACAATTAATCATTTGATTTGGGTGCAGTCACTCTGAGCTCCCCACTAGCTCACGCGCCTAGCCGCTCAGTTGGCACATTTTGGTAGTGGTTAGTTAGTTGTGCGGGTGCGGTTCCACCGGTGCTTTTTGTCTTATTTCCGGCACATTTATTCAGCCGAAAACTGCTGGTATTTACTATTGTTGAACCAAATGTAGTCGGACCGCTAGAGCCCACCGACTAGATTCAAAACTATTAAACCTCAGTTTTCGTCGTCTTTCACTCAGATTTTCTCGCTGGAGCGGGAATATCATTAATTATTCCTCTAGGCATTCTTGTTGCTGGTGAGGCTCAGCCGTCATATCATAAATTCTTTTCCATAAACTTTTGAATTGACTGTCTATTTCTATTATATTTTGATAATAATCACTTACTGCATAATAGCTTCAACCAATTCTAGTTGATTTCTCGTTTATATCAGGTGCTACCACGTTCCTCATATAATCTGATTTTCCCTTAGGAACAATAATTATAACTACATGCAAGTTTTAGCTAGCTTCCTTTCACATCTCAAAAAAGTTGGAAGAATTCCAATTTACGGCATCAACCTTGACCGTCAATCTTGTAATAATTTCTATTTTCGACTCTATAGAAAATACTCTATATGCTGTCACTCAACACCGTGAGTCTAAGTTTAAACAAAATTTTATTTGAAGATTGGATTCTTTTGGGTGGCAATCACCAGCAGTCCTCCGAGAATGTTGGCTAATGTCAACCTTCCAGTCCTGAGGATCGAGGAGCGGATATGATAGGCAACAGTCCAAAGTGATTTTTGTTGTTACGACCGACTATAGTCCGTCCAAAGTGCGTTCACCTATTGTACTCGGTGAATAAGAAGAATCTGACCCCTGATGGATCCAGCGGTCTTAATAGAAACGCAAGAATTAGCTGATAGAAAGGATACTAAGTTTTTTTTTAAATTTCTGATTGACTTAGAAGAAACGATAATAAGTATATTTGGAAGCATTTTCGGCTCACTATCACCGACGAAGGTCGCCCATTTACGATTAAAATCGTCGATGGAGAACTGCGTAGTACAGCGAGCAACTGACTCCAGTGCTAATTCATTTTATCGAGGAAGGGAAATGCGTCCACCTTCTAAAATCAGCGCATCTCAAGCCATAGATATCGCGCTATCGCTCATGGGTATAAACAGAAAGAGGCAAAGTGAAGGATTCAAAAGTAGCGGTTACATGACACTGGCCCTCCGCCGCTTGTTTCCAATGCCTTCCTTTCGTGTCTCTGTCTTCCCCTTCTCCCTCCCTCTCACCGTTGCCGCCGTCGCCTTCGCGTTGGCAGCGCCTGTTAGGTCACTACGAACGGTCCTCTTCAACACTCCCCCCTTCAACGCTCCCCCAGCTGAAATATTGTCCCCGACATTATCCTTTGAGGACGCTATACTCGATTGGGACGACTGCCGAGCTTCCCTCTTCGCCGTGCCCTTTCTCTCCCTCAAGTTCTTCTCTACATTCGCATCGCTGGGAAGTGCAACCGTGTCTTTATTCCGCACTACCGCCGCGTCCCTCTTGAGAGGTCTACGCTTGCTTGAACTTCCAGGCAACTCAGACTTCGTAAGTTTCTCTGGAGTCTAATTCGCATTCAAAGGCAAGGATTAGAAGGATAACGTGTCCTCGGAATCAAACACAACACATGATCTCGTTACGTCTGAGAATCAGATGAGAATTCACCTTTGACAATGACTTGGATCTAGGTGGCGGTAACGATTTCGAGGGCTCGAGCTCATATTCCCGTAATAAGCGATATGCCCCAGAGTCCGGTACAGGCTTTCCCTCGTTGTCAGTCCTGAGTCGTTTCGCGGGATGATTGAGAGGAAGCACATCTCCTCTGGTGACCACTCTTTTTTGAGCAGGGTTTATTTCCGTCACTTGCATAGTCTTGCGCAAATCTGGAAGGTTCTAAATCATCCCAGTCAATAACAAACATATGTGCAGCTGTTAAGTATTTCTTGCAACGACAAGCGCGCGTCATGGGACAAGAGAACTCTCAGCGCTGCGGGCGCGCATTACTCACCGGGGCAGTATACTCGATCCAGTCTCCAACAGAGAGCTGCTCCTTTGCTTTCGTTCTCTTAGCGAACTTCAGTATATCAACTTCTATCGGTTTATTCTTCTCAGTGGAAATTGATTCTGACATCAGCGGAGAGGTTAAGTCCACAGGCAACGGCATCAGTTGGAGGGGAGATTCCAAATCGTGCTCTGATTCTACTTCAAAACTAGTGGCGTTTAGATCAGTCGGAGATGAAGTTAAATCCAGAACGGAGCCATTGTAATCATCGCAAGAATTTGTTTTCAAGGCAAATGTTGCATCATTTCGACTACCAATCTCTGACTCGACGGTGACACGACTCAACTGATCTTTTTTACGCACTTGTCTACATGTAAAATAAAAGTTCGAAAGGATTAGTATACAATGCAATTCATATTGAAGGACTCAACTCCACGCAATAATTTGCGAATTCAGTTGCATAATTGTAAATTCGATCAGCGTCAATACGCTTAAATTTTTTCTTAAGAAATTTGAGCATATCATATTGAAGTTTCTCGCTCCATTTCCCTTGACAATATGGGTCATCTAGGGGAAGTATTCTACAGGTAGGAATCGACACAGTCAATGCCAGATTGGGAGGTAAACCAAGAAATTCGATCAGGCTGTTGGTTTCCGGTACTGGATAGCGCGTTTCCTCCAGTTTAGAATTTATGCTGAACCCCAGCACATTACGTGCATCTGAACGATTACGCACCCTAGCGTAAAAGTAGGGCCTATTGCCCTTAAACCGAGAGTAAGGGGCCCAAACAAGGTGATTTAAAAGCAAATCCTCTGGAATGGCAGGAAAAGGAAGTCTTCCTTTATCATGTGTCGACATCCAGCCCTCAACTGAGCCATTTGTATGTTTTACCACATCACTATCATTTTCTACAACTTTCTTAACACCTATAGTACAGTTAGATTCAATCACGGACATATTCTTTAGAAATAAGCTCGACATATCCCAGCCACTGTTAGAGTATATTTCGATTACATTGGTTGCAAGGTTGCAATATATGGCACATGCAGACCAATTTCGCATTTTTGCTTTAAGTTCGGATATATGATAAATAATCGTTAAAATTTTTATTGTTGAGGGAGAACACGACAAGCCGCGCGTCAAGAATTTTTTGAAAGGCTGAAACGGGGAGCATCATCGAGAACAGGAACTGGAACAGTTGCCAACAGTGTTTGAGAGAGAATCGAGTGACTGCTGTTTTCAAGGCCATCCGATTTTTTATCCTCAATACCTGCGCCCGCCCATGTTCGAAAAATGGCCACCGAGCAGCTTTAGGTGACCCAATTTATGAGGCGTCGCTTACTCTGTGAATTTAGGAAGCGTCGCTTACTCATGACAGGTTACTACTCCAGATATTGACAATTTTATAAACTAACGTCTTAATCGAGTAATCCATATCTGTAATGATGTTAAAACTCTGATTCAAATGATTTGGGGGATTCATGGCCTGCTACAAGTCCGAGCAGGTCCGATATCATCGAAAAGTATGATAGTACGTAATGATTCCGCTGTATGCTGCATCGCCCAGTTTTGGATTGGAAACCACCAGACCCCAGTGAAAATTTATTAGGTTGGCCATCGAAGCAAAGTGGACCCCAAGCACCCTGCTCGATTTCAATGCGAAAGAGTCACCCATGAATAGTGGCTGTGCGAGCGATGTCCGGGATTTTACCGAAGATATTTCTTCGACTTGCAGAAGAGTCTCGAGTCATTCTGTTCTGGCACATTCAAATAGCACAAAACTTTCTCGGTAGTGGTGGATGAGATTGAGGTTCAACGGAAAATAACGTCGACAGAATTAGGTCATTATGTCTGAGTTCGAGTGGAGTGATGTTCCCATAACCTCTGGGGGGCGTAATATCGTGCTCCTTGCCACCGCGGATCGTACCAAAATTACCTTTATAGCCTCCACCCATGCCCAGCGGGTTCTTCTAGGCGGCCGGTGGATATCGCTAGTCTCTGACAGATGAAAGCTTAATCCTCTCTAGGTGGAATTGCCGGCACAAGGTGGCGGAAGAACTTTTTTAGCACTTCTAGTAGATTGCGGTTACTATTACTACTACCGTTTAGTCTCTTGTCCTGCTTTGCCGAATTTTTTTAGTTATTATTACTAAGAAGTGGTAAATGTAAGCAAGAGACAGCTCTCATCCTGCATTACATCTGTGTATTTAATAATTTAATGAAGAATAACTTTCCCGAAAATCTTATAGATAATTACGGTGAGGTGAATAG
>VKHC01000294.1:0-13641 GCA_015143735.1 Synura sp. LO234KE | reverse complement strand
TTCTGACGGGTCTTGAACCGCTTGAAATCGCTGCGAATGCCTATGGTATGCGGCTGGGCTTCTTTCCAGGAGGTGTAGACCCCCGCAACGTGACCGCGACGAACGCCGTAGAACACTTTGGGTTCTTTGATGAGCCGAGGGGAGAACGGTATATACTTGCGGTGTAGGGCGCGGAGAGTAATCGGGTCAGCCTCTAGACTGTTTTCCACGGCCTCTATATACTTCGCCTGTTTCCTGGCTTCCCAGAGAGCGTCAATCCGCGGAACCAGGGTGCGGGAGAAGTCAAAGAGCACGGCGTGAATGGCTTCAGACGAGTCAGTGGGAAGAAGGACACCGGAGAGGGAGGTCAGTTGGGCGGTGTCCCAGTTTCCCAGACAAATTCGGTGACCATCGGGCGAGAGAACAAGTTGAATGAGCTGAGGAACTACCCGCTTTTCTAGGTCGGTGCTGAGCACGTAGTGGTCCATTTGAGCGTTCATTGACACCCGACACTGATGCAGGAGGGGGGAAGGACAGAGGCGGAAGACGTGGTCGTAGGTGTCTGCTTCACAGCGGTCAAAGGAGGGGCAGAGGATGCACGTCAAAGGCCCTCCGTCCAGGAGCTCTGGAGGCTTCTTTGCAGGAGTTGTGACCGATGGTCCAGTGCCGCTCATGGAGGATTTTCTCGTAATGGCTCCGGGATCCTTGAGGGAGATAGGACAGGTCAAGGACCTTGGCCGCAAAGTGCATCGTGACGTCTTTCCAGATGGGAGGGTCACCACGAGAGGCACGGTCTAGGTTACGAGTGCGTTGGGCGTGAAGACGCCGCAGGGATTGCACGCGCTGCTCCAAGGGGACGAGCAGGGGGTCCCCCGTGAAGAGGTCCCGCCAGGACCAGGAGTCTCGCAGAGCTCCCACAGGAAAACAATCGCCCAGGGGATGGATTGTGAAGGAGGTCTCTTGCAGCAGGGGAGACGTTGAGAGAGGAGAGACGCCGGAGGCCGCGTAAGACTGGGCCAGGTGCATACCGAGTTTCGAAGACTGGGGATTGGGTACGAGAACTGAGACCGGGGGAGAGTGCCGAAGCGATACTAGGGGGGTTCATTGAGCCATGCGGTCACTTCACTCGCGAAGGAGGTCACGGAGCGAAGTCACTAGGACGGAGTCGGGGATATGTATGAAGAGGGGGGTCTCGTCATAAGACGCCTGATGATCCCAGAGAGCACGAAGGAGCCCCATGAGGAGAACGGCCTCTGGGACTTGGGACGGGCGTGAGACTTAGCGATTGTGTTACAGTAAAGTCGCGAGGGCCAGGAGACATGATCACAGGTGTGAAGCAGTGCGAGGGACATGCGGTGGACGCCTATGTTGACTGCCTGCTGCAAGGGAGAGAACCAGCGCAAGGTAGACATGATGGGGGGACTAGTCCGAAGAGGGAGATGTGAGGATAGGTTCTGGAGACGCCAGATGTGTAAGAGAGCTCATACGGCCAACATAGGACGGAGGGAGATAAGGCACCGACCGGTAGACTTCGACCGTGAGAGGGAACGCGCTGAGGGAAGAGAGGGCAAAATCGCCCCGAGGAGGATACAATTGTAATAAGGGAGACCCGAGCATCCCGTGTACCGAAGATCTCTGGAAACCGATCGTGGGTGGCCATAGAGCCATGGTACACGATAGGACGGGAGGGAAGACGAGGAATCGTCGCAGGAGGAGGAGAAGTGGCCGGATGGGAAAGCTGCCAGCGGCGGTATATGACCGTGAGGGAGTGCCCCCACGTGTAGGGAACACAACTGGTGGAAAGAATCTCAGTGATGTCGGTCGCCCCCGAGAGAAAGTCGCCAGAGAAGAAGTGCCAGGCTTCACCAGGAGGTGGGGTACAGCGGTGTCCGTGGGGAGGGCTAAAGTGTGCAATGCGCCCTGAAGCGCCTTGAGCCAATTGATTTCTCACCAGGACCAGCAGGTACGCCCGCGATCCCAGTGAACGAGGTCCCTGAACGTGTCAAGGTGAAAGGAATGCAGACACTTCAAATTCGAGGGGGACCAGGTGTGCCCGGGGAGAGGAGATCCCACCAGGGACTGATGTAAGGGCGGACACGCGCGCTGAACAGGAAGAGAGAGCTGCTTGGTGAGGCAGGCGATCCCTTTCCACCCATACTCAATCAGGTTGGTGATCCAATGCCCGGGATGGACAATTTGAGGAGTGATGGCGGGGAGAGGGAGGTGGTGCGGAAATCGGTGACCCCGTCGGACAAGGGTAAAGGCCGAGCATCGAGACCAATGATCTTCCGATGAAGGACCCGATTCAAGGAGGTCCGTTTGCGATGCTGAATAATGTCCGAGAACCGTTGGTACCCCTGGCCTCCTTCGCTAGCAGGTTGGAAGAGGTTTTCGAGTTGCAAGGACTTCATGATTTTACGTTTTTGGCAGTACTAACTTGACGTAAGCGATCGTGATGGAATCTTAAGCGGAATTCCCCGAAAATAAATGTATAATAAGTTTTTAAGAAGGTTCAAACGAGCACTATGACGAAGATCAATTCCCCCCTCCTCGTCCGCGCTTCAACCACCTCGCAAACCATAAACCGAACGACACGAAGGAGTAGGCGAAGAATTAAAAACTCTAACAAAACAAATTCCCTTAAATCTTAGAGTTGATTATTGAGTGAGATATGGAGAAATACATCTCGTGTCATGGAGGTTAGCTGCCGCACTTTCACTTACCTGTCTACTCCCCGAGCTCCCAAGAAATGGCAAGTACCTTTACCGAGGAGTGGTAGGGAGTTCCGAGTGATTGCACTCGAGGGATAGCTACTAGGGTCTGTCAGCGACTATGACACCGAGATGCGGGTAATATGCATAGCATGTCTTGGATCCCGCGCTGCGAGGACGAGCGTTGACCTTGGGAGTTCCCAATGTGTTGGGCGGGGAGGTCTGTCTTGACGCAGATCGGGGAGTATCGGTGCACCAAAATCCATCTGTATACTATCCACTTGCAGCTTAAAATCATAGTTTTTATTTTCGAACTAGATTAATCCGATTGACTTTTGAAACTTATCTAGTTGCAATATATATATCTGAACCACGAAAATACATAATGACGAAAATGTCTTTAGATAGCCTCCTGACGGATATTTTTACTGTAGTGACCAGTTAGAGATAAATATTTATGTATTTCGACTTGAACAATGTTAGCATCGAAAATTGCACGTTTTGATTAAGTGTTCCGATCACTAAAAAAATATAACTGGTTAGAAAAATATGTTACTTTTTGCCACCATGCTGATCCAGTATTGTTGCAGCGCTGAGCATTTTTCCTGAAGTACTGTGAGGACAGCTTTGACGTGAGTGGTGGTGGTAGCACCCCTTACTGCACAACGATTTGTAGTGTCTTCCTCGATGGGACTGAGTCGAATGATGCGTAGCGCACCACTGAGTTTGGGAGCTAGTGCCTTTGATCCAAGAAAAAAGTCCGGATTGCTCGGGAATTTAAGGCTCGGTCGGTCTGGGTATAATATTGCAAGCAGAACGATCTGGGTCCGGGCTATGCAATAACTGTGGATATTTGGCCTGATATTTCTAATGACATGCACCGGCCTACCAGCCCAGGGGTGGATCCATCCGGAATTGTTGGTGCCGCTAGGAGCCGGGCTTGTTCCAGCATCGAAAAAGGCTGGTCGAGGATTATCCATTGCATTGGGGTCGTGATTGCAGATTCTCCAGCCTTTGGAGAGGGAGGGTGGGGTAGTCTGTGTTGCAAAGAACTGTTCGGATACTAATTGGTGCTCGGAAGGCAGATGGTGGGGGAGGTGCAAGTGTAAGTGCGGATTTTGGTTTGCTTACACAGGGGACGCCGAGGAGCGTGGGTAGTTCAAATTGTCCTCCCCATATCGCCGGGTACTTGTCCACTTTGAGGGAGGAGGAGAGAACTGCCGTTCTGGGGGTGGGGCTCCCTCGTCCTCGTCCTGGTGCCGGGTTTCCTCATCCTCGTCCTGATGGTTGTCGAGGAGTTGTAAACTTGGTGCGTTCGATTTTGCTTTCTGCATCAGAGGGGTCCAGTAGCTATCGTCGAAGAAGAACACTGTATGCTGGGATGGGGTCAGGCCTAATATTTCGCGCACGCGGCCTCTCCCAAAGTTGATGGATTCTCAGCAGAAGAGACCAGTGAGCCGATTTCCTTCCTGTATGAACAGGAAGAGCATCACTCGCTGAGTAGCTTTGTTGCTGCCGGAGAGGTCAATTGCTGTCGGTGTACCCAGATCATCTTGACCAGGAGCAGTGAGTTGTTCTTTGAGTCGGCCGCTAGCATCTTCATAATATCTTTCACGTCCTGTCGTCAAGGCCAGCGTTCAATTCGAAGGTATTGAAGGGTGGGGGGAAGATGGAAACGGCTGGCGCCATTTCGTGCGGAGAACATATCTGAGGCAAGTAGCATCAGCAAGGGTGGCATGTGAAAAAGTGTAGGAACGCTCAGATCTAAATTTAGCGCTTTCCGGTTGAGTGCTCGTTGACCTGCAACGGCATGCGAGTTGATACTACAAAAGACAGCAATGTTGGAGATGCACTCGATGATGCGGGTGACTGGGACACTACAGCTGAAATTCTGGCTCTGGAAAGCGGTATGTAGAGGCCTAAGGAGTCCAAATGTTCTGTCGGGATTCGATGAAAAGAAAGAAGTCTCCCACCTAGGAATCTAGATCTTCAAGCATCCTTGCACTAAAATCAGATAGACAAACCGCTGCACTCCTGCAACTCCCTTATACCTTTCTCTGTTCTCCCCGGAGTACATATCCACCAAGGTTTGATGCCATGGAGCGCTTGACGAGCTCGAAGTCCCGAATACCGATTGCGCTCTTTTATTTAGGGAAAGTCAAGATCACATGATAAAATTTAACAAGTTATAGTGAGAAGTTGAAATATTCCACTAGTTTAGTTTCTGATCGGTTTAAGAATTCACTGTTGGCTGATTCCAAAAACTAGAATATTCTGATAACCTCCTTTGAGCTCGATTCAGAACGTAAATACTAACCAATAACAAATTAGTCGTTTTTAAGGGCACTATTAACAGCACTAGCACTGAAAAACAAAAATTTCTGGGCCACTGTTCGACTTTAATTGACTTGCAAAATCTTAACCTTACGATTTGCAAATTTCAAAAAAAGTGTGCCGGAAAGGGGAATCTGAGCATATGCCTGGACGTATGAGTCGTAAACTCCCGGAATCCGGCCCCGAAAGAAATCGTACCACAAGAAGCCCTTGTTGGGAATGGTCAGAGGGGTTCACCTCAGAGACGAGGGATCCAGCAGAACGACGCGATAATTTCAAAGGGAGTTCGTGAACGATGTTAGGCGTATGCTCATACAAAAACGTCACGGCGCGAGGGGGACCCGGGGAAGTCGGTCGAGAGGGAGCAAGCGAGCGCCCTGAGAACGAGGAAAGTCACCAATTCTACCTGAAACCATCTTTCTCGAGGAATAGCTCCAGGAGAGCAGTCACGAGCTCATGCTGAGGGAGAGAGTGCGCGAGGGGTTTATCGCGGTGGCGTCGAAGGAGGGTGTCGCAAAGAGCGAGAAGTTACGGGTGGGTACAATGGCAGACCTATAGGTCGTAGTAATCACGGGAAGGCTGCCTCTGGGAAATCCACTCAGGGAAGTAAAGGCGTAGCGTCTTGATGACATTTGAGCGCACGCTGAGTTGACGGTAATAGTAAAACAGGTAAGGGGAATGCCCAGCCATTGCGATGGAGAGACTGAAGAGCCGGAGGAGTTGAGCTGCAAGAGCAATCCCAGAAGTGTGTAAACCGGAAGGAAAGACAGCGATCCCAGTTGAGTAGGGCATGCAGTAAGCGAAGTGGATGGTCTATAAGGGCGGACGGTTGGAGCAGTGGGAGGAATCATGAGGGGGCACGCCCGATGCACCATGGACATGCATGAGGGGCTGGCAGATGTGAGTGAATCCTTGTGCAAGAGGCGAACGATCCGCAAACACCCAGTTAGTTCGGTAAGCTCCTTTGCGTTCGGGGGGAGAGAGAGCGTGTCACTGGGGAGGATGACATGGCCGGAGTGGGCTGGAAGAAAGCCAAGCAAAGCAGATGATCGGAGTCAACATGGTACGAAATTGCACGACGAGGAGGTCGGCGCGTGTAGGGGAGGAGGGAATCGAGGAGTTTTTGTACTTAGGGGAAGACAGAAGCAGGAGCACGATAAAGGCAACAGTGTCAAAGCGCGCAAAGGGGTGATAGCATAGTGGAGGGTAGTGCGGGGAGTGTTCAAGAAGAGGGGATGATGGGAAGGCGGACAAGGGTAGATATACAAAGGGGTATATGCTATCCAAAAGCAAGGAGAGGTGAAGGCCATGGACCCTTGGATGACATTGGGAGCCATCCAAAGGGAGCTCAATAATTGAAAGAAGCGAGAATGTAGACAACTGTCGAAGAGATACAGAGGCCTGGGGAGAGGAGACAAAGTTGAGGTACGCGGAAAATGCGCCCGAAGAGGAGGGAATATGTGAGGGTAGGACGGCAGCGAGGGTCGGTGGAGCGGGGAAGAGGCGGGATCGGCACACACCAAATGGGATGAAGAGGAGAATGGGGCAGTAAGGGGCGAGTGTAGAGGCTCCGTTGTGGGGTTACGGTGGAGGGATAGGGTAGGCAGTTGTACACGCAGAAGAGCATGGAGGTGGGGCAGGGCCATCGCAGTGCGGGGGTCATTTTGATCAGCGCAATCGTGGCGGGGGAGGTCAGAGACAGATAGCCGAATTTAGAGTACCATTATTGTCCCGAGGAGAATGGAAACGGAGTGACAGGTGGTTGGGGGATGTAGCGTGGTAGGGCAGGTTACCAGGTGGTTCAGTATTCCCAGAGAGGGACAGAATAGTGAGGTCAGCCGGGCAGGAAAGTGCGAGGATAGGTATTGTTGCTGAGGGGTTGAAATCGCAAGGAGCACTGCTGAGGGCGAAAATGGGATGTCTTGGGGGGGAGTATCGAAGATAAATTTGGCACGGGGGAGTGGCACAGGTCTCCTTGGTTGCCGCAGATATTGAATAACGCTGGGGTGTCAATAGCCTGGGCGGGAAAGGTAGCAGCAAGTGAAAGACGGATTCTACAGCCCAGCGGGTAAATGAATCATCCATGGACAGTTCGTGACGAGCGGAGGGCAAGTTTCCGTACGACTACCATATGGAAGAAGCGGGGAATTCCATTTCGCCCTAGCAGGTGAGTGGTTGGGTTGGAACTGAGTACCATGTTGGGAGATCGGACTGAAATTTCGAGTATTGGCGAGATAGATGCGAATTTGGCAAGAAAAAAACAGGGAGACAAACTACGTCACACCACACATCTAGGTTCTCAAATAAGTGTTCACAGTAGATAGGGAGTCACGACGGAACCAATACTTTGGTGTGAATGATGATGAATTGGATATGAAACAGGCGGAGGCAAAGGTCGTTCCCGTGAAGAGAAAGAAGTCAGCGATGAGCCCAATATCAGGCATTTGCTGGAGGCTGTAGAGATCAGCAGCGACGGAGAATTGATTGTCAACGAAGCTGGAGTTGTTGTAGAGCTGGAAAGGGTTGGGGTGGGGTTTCGGTAGAGAGCCGTGTGCAATATGTCAACACAGTAAACCAGGTCATAGGGCTTTGAAGACACCTCCCTGACCCGTGCCTTTTTCTGCGGTGAAGCCGAGACCGGCGAGGCCTGGAATTTCTTCCTCCAGCCAGCGCGAGTACGCAAATCTATACGGACAACCGTCTGACTATCGAGGTCCAGCAGTAGTAATATCAGCCACGCTGCTCTGTCCAGGGATATACCCATTCGACGCGTATGAAAAACTTGCTAACCGAGTTGAATACGCGTTGGATATCCCAGCTTGAGCCGTAAATTGGTTCGTCGGTCATTGAACGCATTCTCAATGGCTTCGACAATCTGTAGGGTTGTAGCCTCGTCTATTACATACTTTTTGCGGGAGAAACGCATGATGGTGAGAAGGGGAGAAAACCTGGTGGTGACGCAACGTGGTGACGCTACGGGCAAGCACAATAGAAGTCCATAAACCTTTCTAAAAGCATCAATGAGTATTATGAGACAAAAGTCGGTGATTGTTGTAGCAGAAGGAGCACTTGGGAAAAGGAACCAGCCAACGCCAATTGGCAGATCCCACCAGGGGTAAGGGCAATCGGACTAAGTGGTTAGTGAGGTAATGGTGAAGGGCTTCTGGGGAGTCGGGGAAGGACGAGAGCAGAGTGTGTTGGGGAGGGGAAATGCTGGTAGAGCTCTGGGGGAGGTCTTTTTGATATGTATACCACAGGAGCGCAACCGCATCCTTGAGTCAACCTAGCTGAAAAATTCTTCTTCTATTCAGCTGGAGAGTGCAGGAACTTGCATCGGAGGTCACGCCGGGTTCGTCCCTAGAAACGTCGAAGGAAAAGAAAATGTCCCACTTGAAAATGAAATCTATGTTGGTACGGCCTCTTTGAGAAGCGAGAGCGCACCAATCCGTAGCTGAGGTACCAGTGGCCCAGACCAGGGGATCAATATCCACCGTATCCGCAGTAGTGGGCCAGGACATGACATGCATTTACTCATTCCAGGCTTGAATTTCAGTTAAAATACCAGAGGTGCGATGGTGGGCGGGGTCTACGGTGGGTTGGGAAAGTGATTCCATTTTCGGAGCCGAGAGAGAATTGTGCGGGTCATATAGTAAGCTTCCGTTTGAGGCCCGATGCAACAGGACTCCACCCATTCTTACAGGAGCTGCAAAGATCTGTAGGGGAATGGGCCCGGGAATTGACAAGGAGATGATCAAGCGCGGCATGGCAGTCCACAGTGGTTGGAGACGGTGGGAGATCAGAGAGGGGGCGTTCAATATCCTCCGGACAATTCCCCAGAATGGGGGCAGGGAAGCGGAAAAGACCTTTTGGAAACGATGAGGCAGTGAGCTGGACAAATGAAGGGGAGGAGAAAGCCGCCAAGATGGGGCTATGGTCAGCGAAATCTTACCAAAATCCGCCTTGTTCTATCGTCAGGTACGAGGCGGCGGCAGGGTCTTTGAAATGTACCTGATTAATTCTAAAGTCAATTGTCCCGTTACGATTCAAGTGGGAGAGCCACGCGGGGGCGGAAAAGGTTTCCATGACCAGAGACGGTAGAGGGTGATGCAGCCCGACTCTTAGGGAGGAGGGGGGAGTTGAGGTATACGTATAGAAACTCAATGTTGGTCGGGTTCTTGCAGCAGTGGTTATCACTGGGGACATTGAGGTAGTGCTCGAGATACTGTTTTGAGGAGGAGGTCGGATGCGGTACCAGAGGCTACCTACCAGTCATGGAGCGAAGGGTCGACTGGGGCTAGCAGGTATTGAAAACACTTTGGCTGCATTTCCCTGCAACCGTGATTCCAAGCGATCTGAGAATGCCCAAGCCAGTTGGGTCGGGTTGAAAGGACGGGTTGTAAGGAGTGAGCGAATTTGCCACAGAGGAATGGATCTGCCCACCCGAAGAGGATCATCTCCCGAGGGGTAAGGGAAGGGTAGCTTAACGGAGTAAAAACGTTTGACAAGATCCCCTAGATTGGAGCGGTGACGGCGGTCAAAACATTGTTCGGCAGCGGGCTTGCAGCGGGTGTCCTGGAGGCAGAAAACTCCTATACTTGAAGCATAGAGTTGCAGTGAACTTAGATTCCGGGAGCCCATTTACATTAAGGGAGGCAATTATGGGGTCCGTTAGAGAGTATCCTTCCTGGACACGATCAAGGTCGAGGAAGGGAGATTGACGGTTGGAGGAGGTCGGGAGAGGTGCGAATGGATGACGGCGTGTGGGTGTGAGAGGGATCCGGAAATTGGGAAAAGGGGTTGGGAACTGGGAGTGAATTGGGGGAGGGTAGCGGTGAAAACACTTGGGTGTGGTGAAGCAAAGCCATTGAGCGTCTAAGGAGATCCGCGCCCTCCTGATGATACAGCGTAGGCAGATAGCGCGGCAGCCAAGAAGCGCGGAAGGATCCCGGTCGGATTGAATTCGAGCTAGAGCGTCGGGCGTGCAGACTGGGGAGCCGATTAGAAAGTTGAAACAAAATGACGATTTTTGAAGTTTTGGTGAAGTCGGTGGAGAGGCGATGAAGATATCTATTTCAGGCAAGGCTGTTGCGGATACATATCAATCTAAGGTTAACTTTTTGCCATAAATGTGTTTGACTTGCTGTTCCGACAAACTTCGTTATGACGTGTAATTATAAAGTGAGTTTTTGACAAGAAACTAAGTTTTAAAGCCTATTTGCAATTTTTGGCTGTTTTAAAGATTCGAGTGAACTTAGGAGCAACCTCTTGTTAACCCCTGGTAGTGTAGTGCTGAGAAACAAAATTGCCGGCGTATGCGAAGCGTAATGGAGTGGTATTTGGGAGTTAGAACTGAGAGGAGAGCTGAAAATCAGCATGATAAGCAGATTTTAGCCTCATCGAGCAACTTTCTCTACTCTTAAGAAAGCAAAAAAAAGGCTGTCAAGCACGAGGGTTCAATATTCTGAAGTCTGGGAAGTGCTGGTTTCACTGCTCCAGATTCACTCGAGTAGGCCAGATGACCAGAGATAATGTCTAGTTGGAAATTGAGACTGATTTCTAAATACGATCAGGCGATAGTCGTGCTAAATCTACACTGCTGACTTGGTAGGTTGAGTACCGGAAGTACATGTTCGAACACAATCCGGTAGTCCCATTTCGTGGAACGAAAACAGGAGTGTACTCTACTGAAATGGAATATTGAGTCGAAGGCACCGGCGGAATAGGGAGAAGTGAAGATGTCAGCTCTGGTAGTAGTGTTTCCCTTTGACTCTTGGTGGAGAACCACTTACTTACGCTGATTCATCGTTGTGAGCCAGCGCCCGTTTGAAATACTGCTGAAGCAGTCATTTCTCAGCTGCCATAATTCCATTCGGACAGTTTGAGAACTAGGGCCATGAGGCTACCGCCAAATTTGCGACTCTGAGGACGCCCTATCCAGATACTGCTGGCAGGCTAGATCACTGTTATTTTTAGCAGGAGGAGGTACCTGGAGAGTTTTGATATTTTCCAGGGCTCCAAACGTGAGCCCATGCTTAATGGAATGTGGCATCAGAAGTCGCGATCCCAAAAAAGTGAGCAGTCTGTCCTTATCCAGATTGAGTTGGAAGGAGATGCGAATCTTTGCTTTGACAAATTTGGAAACACCGGCACAGATTTTCTTCGTGTCACTTGCTTAGAGCTTCGTCAAGCAGAAACAGTTTAGCAGAATTGGAAAGAAGAAAGGAAAAACTCGTTGACGATATTCTTGATACGCCAATAGATTTCTCCAAAAATTTGAAGACTTCAAACGAAGGTTGCAAACTCCCTGAATTCTGCGAAAAGGGAGTACAAATATTAGCTTTTCCAAAATTGAATCATGATCGATCAGCATGTCTTGGATTGATTGCGCTGGAAATCTGTGATCCAGCCATTAATAGAAGCGCGCTGCAAAGTCGCCTTTTCCGTTAAAAGACCCAGTTAAGTCCAGAGACTTCGATTTCGCTGCTTGTATTTTCCAAATTTTTCGCCATGCATTGCGAGAGGAAGCTGGCGATGATAACGACAAATCATTAAATGGCCTAAATTCTGAGGCTGAAACCAGTTAATATCAAGTAGAGAGAATCTAAAAAATCTGAGAATGGTCACACTTTTTTTAAACTACAGCTCTCTTGAGCACAAGAAACTATAGCCGCAATTACGGCCGCGGCCCGAGATGAAACTTTACGAAGTATCAAATTAATGGTCGGCTTTGGAAGTGCACTTCAAACTGAAGTACTTTAGAAATACTTTCTTTAATGCATGTGGCACGGATACTAAAGTGCTCACATTTTGGTACACATAAAAATGTATACGCACTAAGAAAATACGGGTATTTTTACACCGACGGAGTAGCAGTAAGAACAATATCTGGATTTCTTTGCTTCTTACCACTAACTCGCTCCCTTGTTTCGTTCCAGCTATCTTGCGTCACTCGCTGCATTCTCTGTGATTTTCGCTCACTATGTGCGTTGAATAACTTGTAAGTTAGGAGTACAGACAAGTTTTCATCCCCACATAGGTGATATCTGCCTATCTTGATTAAAACATCCGTTGAAGGTTCCGATTTAATTGTTTGCATTAAATTTTAAGTTTAAGAGTGTCGATGAAATCATTTATCGCTCTCACATAAAAACCTTGAGAACGAAAGTAAGCTATAAATAATATTGTTGATAAAATCGAGTACAGTTTCTTGCCTTAACTTCTTCGTTCATATATCTGAGCATACAAATATTGGTAAGCTTACGACCACAATTACCACCGACGCCAGCAATAGTGCACAAGAGAATATAACATAATAGAATACTCGTACTATCAATAGTCTCGCCATAAATAAAATATGTGTTGTGTCAGCGTACTAGCGTTAAGAACTTAGAAAATCTGGAGTTCACAAAGTGAATCAAATGATGAATCTAAAACCAAAAGCCCTAAAAATATTCAATAATTACATTTATTTAATATTATTCAAAAGTCTACATCTGGTTTAACGAAATAGTAACCGACGGAAGTGACATACACAATGAACTGAAGTATGTTAAATTGGAAATTTGTAAAGTACAAATGATCTCCGTCCTTGCGATCCGAAATCCTAATATTTTATGCATTTTATGGTATTATTAGGCGCTTGTTGCAGAGAAGAAAATATCGCGTTAACCTGAGTGTATAAAGTAATTAATAATAGTTTGTCTGAGACCTTAATAACCGAATGATGAGATCTTTTCAATACTTATGGTTGACTTTTCTTATATCTTGTAATTACATCTGGAGTGATTCCGTTTTCAATTATGAAATCGGGGCCAGAGTGCATGATAAATTTTCAGATTTTTTGGGCGACATTAAGTTCGCAATGCGTTTAGCTCTCGATAATATTCATGCTGGAGTTGTCAACTTAACTGATCCAAAGACAGCGTGCCGAATACTTTTTTATGGAATCAAGCAGGAGTATTATTCGTATATTTATAGTGATTATATTGGTTTAGAGACTGGATTATTTTATCAATACAGAAATCTTGCTACGCTCCCTAATCGGATGTTCTTTGAGGTAACCGACCATAAACTCAGTGGTGGCGTACCGGCCACTACTCAGTATACAATTAATTCTTCAGGCATTGCCACTCCCGTGATTTCTAAATATGGAACTACTGGTTATGATTGTCGTACTAGGCCTTGGTATATCGCTGCTAAGAGGGCATTAGCACCTGTTTGGGTGCCTCCATACCTCGATGTCACAACGAACTACCCGACTACTGCAATAGTATACCCCATTCTCAACTTTACAATCGGAGGGACCGTCGTTCCCTTTGCAGGCAACGTTGGCGCAGGGGTATATTTAGGTCAAATAAGTGCTCGTTTACAATCCGATTATGAAAGCACAGACAGAAAAGTGTTCGTAGTCGAGAAAACAAACGGATATTTGATGGGAGCGTCTTTCGACGCGAACACGTATTTCAAGAAACCTGTGACAAATGCATTGGGCTTGATATTAGCGAATGCATCTGAAAATGCAATAGTTGCGGGAGCCACACAGCTGCTGCAATCCGCTGGATGGCCGGACTATCTGCTGATATACAACGGATACTTCCTCCAGTGCACTCTCTATGTG
>VKHC01000292.1:0-13700 GCA_015143735.1 Synura sp. LO234KE | reverse complement strand
ACTTTACTAGTGATACGAACGCTCGGGGCACTTCGCGAATTTCCTTCCGCCGTCACTTCAACCGCGACAAAGCACAGGAGCGAGTCCGTTTGGAGTATGGAGAGATGGTAGTTAAGAACGAGAGCATAATACGTGATGTCTAGAGGGGCAATACGTGATGTCTAGAGGGATAATACGTAATGTCTAGAGGGATGTCTAGAGGGATAATACGTGATGTCTGGAGAGGACTATGTCTCACAAGTTTACCTGGGCGACTGTTTCCAGACAAACGAATCGATTTACCCGCCGAATCAGACAAACTCTACAGTAGGGAAGGAGAAGTGTAAAGAAATGTTGGGTAGGTGTGGTGGAACGTCGAAGGGTATTACGCACCGATCCGTGGTTTGTATCGGCTCGTATTCGCACTGTAGGATAAGCCGAGATCAGCAATAACAAGTGTAGAGAAGAATGCAACACAAAGATGACACGGCATATGAGTCATCTAAAGACCAAGAGTGAAATGGAAATAGAGACAGAGCAGTTATGATATGCACTACGAGGACACAATTGACTCAGTGCTACAGCCACAAAGTTAAACTGCGCGATACTTCGCAACAAAACACACCTGTTTGAGCCCCCTGCTGAGGTACATTTGAAAATTTAACGGTCCCGGAAGGATGTCGCTCGGATGCCTTGTCTTTCTGTTTCATCGTGTGGAGGTTACGAAGCAAGGCAAGAAACGAGTATATTAGTTCCTAATCGAATAGGAAGGAATTACGTGAAGAGTTTCTTAGACATGTGAGGCACACATAAAACGTCTGAGATTATTTGTACCGTTAGATCGTGCATCTAACATTTGCATTTCTTACCGGTTTATTATACCGGGCGGCCACAGTATTACCATCCTTCATATTAGGAGGCGGGCGAGCTGTCGACACACGATTAGTGGAGACAATGACATGCGGGAGAGAGGAGGATTACATAATGTCATGGTACTTTGATATCGTCCCGGCGAATGGGGTAACATTACAATTTTGCTTTTAACTCTTTAATACATAACCAATCTATCTGCCGCGTTTTGTATTCATCGTAGGATTTTATCTACAATACGCCATAATATTTCATTTCATCATTCATTCATCGAAATGTGCTTACGACAAGATACCTTTCTGTTTGGCGGTTTCATAACAAACTTCAGACAATTGCATAGCGTCCATCGCCTCCGCCTCATAGGTAGACGAAGTGCCACCACCACCATTCGTTCGATTACCCGCACTCGTATATGCGTTGTATGCGCGTTTGAACATGTCCCCTGCTGCTCTGTATTTCTCCGAAGTGTAAAATAAAGTTGCTATTTGAAATAAAGGAACGAAGGCATTCATTCAGTAATAGGCCAGTAATATGGACAAGTGTGAGGGAAAAAAGGAAAAAGACAAACAGTCCATGCGATGAAACCCGTTGAATTGTGGTGGGTAAAGGTAGATGTGGCCTACTTAACTATTGATATTCTAGCACAAATATCGGCAATATAATAATGCTACAATATGGAATTAAAGTAATTTGGTAGACAACCTAGGGGATTTTAGAGTAGTCATTAGAATACGTACCGAGTTTGTAAGTAACCGTGGCAGTGTCATAGCACTCCAAACCTAGATTCGTCTCCGCCTTCTGAAGAGCGTCTCGAAGTAACATTTCAGCATCAAATTGTCGGTTACTGTACTCTAACAAGTTTGCCAATTTGATCATTTTCTGGAGTAACTCCGAACACATGGTTGATATCGTGGTCTCTAACTCACGCACTGTAGATAGAGTAACCGGCTTGTTCGTCGAGTAACTGCCAGATTCCAACCGAGCGAGTATAGGTTCATTTACGACTGGTGACTGTGACGGCGACAACGTCTGTGTCCGTTGTAACTCCTGCTGGGCTTCTTGCAGTCTCTGTTTACGCGCATTCATCCTTTCTGTGCGTATCTTGATATCTTGATGGATGATATTCATCGCTTCTTCGCTCTTTTCTTGACGCAGCAACATGTCTGTTGTCATGTGGCAGAGCACAAAATTACTCATCCGAATCAATTTACGATTATGTTCATTGTGTTCTAATATTACTTTTGAACCGATGTTATTTTAAACCTCCTGCTCTGTACGCTCGTGATACAAGAGCTATTACTATCAGTTTCACTGTTACACTAAAACACGAAAGAATGGACACTCCAAATGACAGCTCAAACGAGAATATCCTAATGTGGATGTGATAACCGTTTCATGCGCTTAAAGCGCAAGGTATACACCTATCCACTTTTATCTAAACGGTTACACATACTACCTGCTGTATCTGATGAGGACATGGTCTATCGTCCAATCGTTTAACGTCAACGCACCTGCGAGGCTACCCAGACAACCAACCATATATTGCTCCCACTGGACTTCTCTTCCTCCACTCCCCCCTGCTGAGCCTCGGACAACATCTTTGCTGGACCCCGAAGCCCTTAATTCCGGCGCCGAATGCCCCACCCCTCCCCCAGTGTCCGCAGTCCTGCCCGTGACGATGGTCCCGTCGGGTTGGGACTGAGAAAATTTAGATTCGAATCCGGTCAGAGCTCGTCGGTACAGCGCCTCTGCAGTTGAGAAGTTGTTCTGGAAGGCCATGACGGATGCAAAATTGCAGATCTGTGGCACGGACAACAAGCCGAAGAAAACGAGATGAGAAAATTCAGCGAGGTGAGGAGGATTACATTTGCATGAAACGCAAGCGATAGACTGCGTTGTAAATTGGTAACGGATAGAAAATGACGAAACCTATCACGCGGTTAAGTACACTTGCAGGCCATAAGGATCGACATATGTTCAGGCCACTTATAACCAAAACAGGGCCGATACGATGGCACTGAATACAAACGGTTACTTGTTACAGGAATCTACTTACTACAAGGCGTTGTGGTTACCCCAATCCCACATTCCTCAATTATTCGTACAGACAACCTTTCGGCTTAGACTGTAGCAGCGCACATTCGCACACATCTCGATTCACATTTGCCCTTTGACATACTCGTTCTTACCTCCACCAGTGTCTCCACCCCAGTGGCCCCGTACTTGGCTGTGAGACCATTGATGACCCCTCGGTACAGTCGCTCGGTCTCTGCGCTTTTATTCATATTACACAACGCCACGCAGTACATCTTCAACATTTCCAATGTGTTATAATGAAACGGTCCGAAGCGCTCGATACATCGGTCGTATAGACCTTGGTAGACCTTCTCAGACTCTTCGAATTTCGTAGCGTCCGCAAGAACCTAGGAAAGCGAAAATCGTTACAACATCAAAAACAAACATTGAACGTTTAAGACAATACGGAAACCAATAGCCAGCAAAAAATAAAGGAAACCAAATGCAAGCTGAAGTGGCAAATCTACCAACCATAGCAGGTGATCCGTTCTTTACTTACGATCCTACATGGATAGAAACCCAACTACGGCAATGCGGATCCACCAACCCACACACCTGAGCCATGGTGTGGGCGATCTCCATCGCCTCTGCACTGCCCGCTCCTGGAGGTTCAGGACACCGAATGTATGTATGTATGTATGTATAAGTGCCACGGTGAAGGTAGGGGGGAGGGTGGATGAAATACTAGCACATGGCGTAATGGGAAGGGAGAAGTTCTCCGGTATTTTCTCGAACCACACCAGTGGAGCGGCCGGATATTTAAGGATCAAATAGTCGTGATATGCAAAATTTTAAAATGTCATCACTTATCCCGCTGCGTGGGGCCTGGCTGGGAATTTCGTAGGGATAGGGCCGTGCGCACGTACCCATTCTCGAGACGGCGTGATCGTATACCGTTCGGTACCACTTCTCCGCCTCCTCCAACCGACGTAGCTTCACACACACAGAGGCTACATGGCAGACAGAAGCAAAAGAAAGTTAGGAGAGTCGGGCGATGATTGGTCTTGAAGTGGGATTGATCTAAATGACTGCATAGCTGATATCGCAGGTTCACATGCACTACGTAAGAAAGGAAAGGAATTCGGCATATGTTGAAATACAGTCCTCGCCAATCAGAATCTAGTTGAACATGGATTGATGAGTGTTGACAAGCAGCACCGTTCCAAACAAGTGTATCTTGAGAATTCAATTCATGTTCCAATTCACACACTCACAATTACGCCATATCCAAGAAATTCATTGTAGTGCAAATACTAGCCCCCACAGCATGTAGAATAGTTCACCAATACAAATACTTGAAGCTGTTAACCTACTCCCACAATCCCAATTGATGCTGCGCATTACTAACCGAGCGCCAACGTATACTCCGTCGTGGTCTTATGGAACTGTCCCCACGCCGACGTGGACATGTGAACCAGTTCCGTATACACCGCCGCCGCCCGTTCATAGTCCTGCTCCGCCACCAAACACTTCCCAATCGACGAAGAAATAGAGATTCGGTCCTCGTCATTGTCGCCCCCTCCCGTGCTTACCGTTACACTTTTGAAATAGGACTGTACGAAATGTAACAGTTTCCTCGCTCGATTGGATCCTCCCGTAGCCACCCATACATCTCCTGCAGCGAGATGATAACAATCGTGTTGGCCACAGGAATAAGAGCGAGGGCATCGAGTGTGCACGAGTACAATCTCTGCTACGAAGAAACGGATTATCATATATATATGGCTCGAATATAAATAATGTTATCGATTCGGTTCGTGAACTGTTAAAAAAGGCGGATGATTGAGTTCACATCTAATCGTTTTTCCAACATGTCTCCTATTATGTACATATATATGGAATTAAGGGGAGGAGGGAAAATCTTTCGATTGAATATATTTTTATAACGTGAGACTATGGGGATTAGTACCAGCAGATTACATTCATGGTGTAGAAATATTGTAAAGCTGTAAGTAAACAGCTGAGTGAAGGAGGTGTGAGTAGATTTTCGTTTGCCGTATCCGTTAAAAATAATTATAGGTTTGACTCACACGGAAACCACCACGGGAATGGGTGCAGAGATGGGGGGGGCGATTAGGATTAGATCGTGTGTTCTTATGTACTATTCTCGTCAAGAGGACCTTCCGATTTATGCACCAGTCAGATTGAAGCTACAGAGGTACCCTATCTCGAATAAGCTACAGCGGTAATCCTGGTAGCCAGAAGGCATAAAATATCACTCGTACCTTGAAGTTGAAGAAATCGATGGATTTGGGTAAGGTGCAAGTGGGTTCGGGACTGGATACTAGCTACGTGTGAACCGATGTCCAGGTCCCTGTCCAGGGCATCCTGTAACGCCTGTGACTCTGTCACAAGCAGTTGACAGGAGAACAGAAGTGACTGGAGAGCAGAGAAGTGGATAAGGACGATGTCAGAAAATATAGATGCTATAGAACACAGGATCAAAGGTAATGCACCTTCTTCCATTTTGTTTCGTTGTAAGATGGCGGATATAAAAAACATAATTTTGTACTATCAATATCTTTCTCTCCATCGAAAGGAGACTATCAACCGCATGAACCTTATCTGGTCCACTGTAACTGACGTGAATCTGGAGGTCATATGCCCCATTCCACCCACCTACCAACCATAATATGCGTTATATAAAAGTACGGATCATAACATGCTTCCGTTTCTAGAATCGGCCGATCATATTTTGATGCAGCACTTATACTTGGTTTACCTAAGACATCTCTGCAATTCGAATCCGCCTCCGATAGATTTCCGTTACTGAAATTCAGATAGGCGATCTGGTACTTCAACTTAGCCACGGACTCAGGAGCCACAGTGGCACGCCATGAAGACGTGGACGTAGCGGGTGAAGCAGGAGAGCAGAGGGCCAGCAGGGCATTGGTGCATTGGGAAATAATCCATTGTCGAATACAATACCGAATCCCTATACCAGAAGGAGGGGGTGGAAGTAGTAGGGAGGGAGGAATGGTAGAGACAGAGATGTATCAGTCAACAAAACAATACATTTTTGCATGAATATTAATACATGTAAATAATACAAACACTGCTTTTTTTTATAGATTCTGATTTTAACACAAGCACATGTACTAGTAGCACACATACGCTCATGCATGTCGTCAAGATGGAGAAGCGAGATGTAAGGAAACACTCCTCCACCCAGCTGATAATACCATGATGATAACGAGGGAGGACAGGAAGGTGATTGGACGTCATGACATATACGGGAATGAAATCAATACCGTAGCCACCCGTCAATACCATAGCCATCATATACAGTAATGAAATCTAAACCGGACAATACCATAGCGATCCTCTTTTACCTTCTTCAATCAGTTCGAGACGCTGCTCGGAGAAATTCACGAGCGACAGTAGCGCGCTCTTTTCAGACGCCACGGAAGTGGTCGATTTGGAAAGGGTAATATCATTGATGTAACCGTTTAAAAAGTACTCAAAATTTGAAAGCAGTAATGAATACAATGCTTCCGTGTTATTGTTGTTAATGTTGTAAAAAGTAGTGATTGAGATTTGTTTACGCGCTGTGAAGCATATATATATTTCAAATAAACACCATGTTTTTGATAATATTATTGGCTTGGTATAGTTTTCGAAAACTACACATATTAAATCCATTTTCTCAATAAGGGCTTTACGGTCTATCGTCCAGTTCATAAGCATTCCAATATCAGCTTTCCTCCAAAGACTCACGGAAAAAATATCCATCCATATTCCAATATTTTCGATATCAGAACTCTTTCCATTTGCATTCGCAAGAACAAATGTTTCTATTGAGTTAATAACCTGCACAAAATTATAGCTCGAGTTGTGTACTATATAAACTGTTGGATTAAATGAGACGCAATCAAATCCATTTAGTTCTACTTCGGGAACGTGACCGTTCAAGTATTTCATGTAAATATTATCGACTAATGATGACTGATCTAACCGAGTCCACGGCTTGAGAAAATAATCCCCAACTTGACTTGTGCTCATATTCGAGTCCCTAGATATTACTATTTCACGTAAACGTCGCAGGAACTTTAAAGTTACTCCAGCATTCGAATTATCGTTTGGTGGAGCTGCGCTCAAGTCTTGTTCCATTTATTTAATTTCCTGGCTTCTCGCGAGAAATTCTTACTCGGTCAATTATGGCAGTTAAATTATTACTATCGAAAAAAATGAGCTAATTGTACCATCAATCATAAAGTTTTTTTATTGATTTTTCGTTATTCCGTTACAATTTTGATAGAAAAAAAACCTACTATGCGTTGCGCGCACAAACATATTCATCGGCCCGTATTTTCAGATGACCCACATCTTCTATTCGGGAATAATATTTTTGAATTTGCTAAATTTTGCTGCGTGTACTGACACTATTTCTTTTACGCAAAGGTCAAGTAGTACGTTTCATAGTAGCAGTAATTGGCAAATTTTCGCAAGCGTTTGCCAATGGATACCTGTAATAACAATTGCGGATATTTATCCTGAGTGGAACTGCACGAGAGGATATCCAAGCACGGACCCTTGTCTGTGGAGAGGATTGTCATGCTTTGAGGGCAGTATTCAGAAACTTAACCTGTACAACTTAGGCATACATGGGATATTTCCAGTGGACTATGATTGGACAAACTTGACATACGTGGATATGTCATTCAATTATTTATACTCGAGTATATCTCCCACAATTGGAAAATTATCCAAACTTGGTCACTTAAATCTCGCAAACAATCTCATAACCTCATCCATCCCAAGCAGCATTGGAATGCTGAGTTCGCTTTCATACCTCAGTCTATTTTCCAATTTATTATCATCATCCATTCCACCAACTATCTCCCTACTTACTAACTTGGCTGCATTCGATGTATATAACAATTTACTCACAGGTAGTATTCCTATAGGAATCGGCCAACTAAAAAACGTATTAGATATGGAAATCGATCATAATTTATTGACATCATCTATACCCACATCCATCGGTGATTTAGTTTCGGTTCAGTATCTAAGCATGAATAACAATCTCTTCACTTCCACTATTCCCACAACACTGGGCAAGTTATTTCGAGCCAATTATATTTCATTACAATCCAATTCTTTGATTTCGAGTATACCCGACTCCTTCGATCATATGGATCAACTCGTCGTGATGATATTAGCTGATAATTCATTAACGGGAGTACCTCCACAATCCTTGTGTGCATCTCCTACTACAGCAGGAGTCTATTTATCCAATAATCATTTCAAATGCTATTCGTATTGCCAACTGGATGCGGATTGGCAAGATACAAATCAACTCTACCGCTGTCAAGACTTTCAAGATCAAGCACTATTTGATTTAGACTACAACCTGGGGATTACCAAAGCCTTAAGTAAAATCGCGACGAGTACAACGTACCATTTTATGACCTCATCCCAAACCAATTATACCTTTTACAATCACACTGCTTTTCAATTGATCATCGAAATGGATTTTATCAATACCCATATTGATTTGCCTTGTCTGATGTTTCAGGTCTGTGCAGACTCCTCGTGCAATACTGTTCTTCGAATTTTCGATAACAACGATCTTAGCCCACAAACAATTAAAGGAAATCAATTCTACTTCTATTGCCCATTATGTAGCTATTGCTTAGGATGGACGTACTCCTTCTTTGTAACGGCTTTTCTCCGTCTCGATTCCACGTGGGAATTCGACCCCGCCCCACCCTATCGAACCGTTGGTGACAATCTGACGTACTCGGGGGGTTCGCCTACTTCAACCTATGCCCGTGGCTTATGTCAGAACCCGTGGTCAGGGGTAAGCTGTAAAGATGGGCTAGTCACATCGTTGAGTCTGTCAGGCCTCGGTCTCTCTGGTTCCTTACCCACCTCCATCGGAACGTTAACCGGGCTGACCAGTTTAGACCTTGCAGCCAACGGAATCACTGGCACGATCCCTACATCCATCGCACATTTAACGGCTCTGAATCTGTTATTGCTACAAACCAATCAGTTGACCGGGACATTGCCTTCCAGTTTACAACAATTATCGAATTTGGTATTTGCTAATTTTGGATTTAATCGGCTCGACGGGAGTATACCATCTTATTTTGCATGTATGTCTGATTTAGCTTTACTCTATTTGGATGGAAATGAATTTGCCGGTGAAGTGAGCTCTACAATATGTGAAGCGGTGAAAAATAGGAGTTTTACAATTACTATGACCAACAATCCGTATTTAACATGTTACCAAAAAGAGTGTTGGGGAAGTGGAGGTGCATATGGAGGCAACAATCGAAGTGTAGGCGCTCTGGAATTATCACAACGGCATTTTGATGCGAGGTTACAAGTATGTGCGCCTACCCAGTCTCCAACATTCGCACCAACCACCATCCCAACGCCTTCCCCCACACTGAGTACAATCCCATCCTCCACTCCGCTGCTCTCCACCGGAGGAATTATCGGCATTGTTCTCGCTGCGGCCGTTATTCTCGCGTCGTTTGCGATTGTAGAGTACTATCGTAGATATCAAAGCGCTCGAGCGGTTCTGAATCGACAGCGTCTCGATCGGTTAAATGAACTGCCGGTACACCGAGCGTTACTCGAAATCCCTGTCGGGGGGATTTACGACGACGATGACAACGGTGTAACGGCTCTGAGGGGACCCGCTATCCTTCGCCAGAATTCTAGAATGTTCTTTTCGTTAAACAGGAATAATCTTGACCTTTCGGAACGTGCAGGAAGGAGTGTATTGGAGGTGGTATTGCCTGTAATAGAGAGGTACGGCGATACTACTGCCACACTCCTCGATTTCGACAATAAAACCGCCCTCGATATCGCTCTCGAGCGGATCCCCATTATTTTAGGGACAGACAAGGGAAGCCAGAGTCACAGAGTGGAATCTGGAAAGAAAAGGGAATGGTATAATATCCCGTGGTGGTTGTGTGGTAGTCGAACAAGCACTGACTCGGTAGTTAACGAAAGAGGTGATAGTGCGCTGACCAAGCAGAGAATTGATGACTACGCAGCAATCGTATGTGCATTGGTACAGCAACAATTACCTCCTGAAGTGACCTTTCAAGATAATCCGTTTCATATCAAGCAGACGCATGGCAGTGGCAAGGGCGGCATCGTGCGCGAAGAACGTTCTGGAACAACGCCCCGAATTCACCGTCGTCCACACCATGATAATCGTACTTCTCTGGGATCTATTCCAGCCTCCAATTCCACTTCCGCGATCCTTTTGGATGGGGAAGAGAAAAAAATAGATTGCGAAAACGCACAACTTCAACTTCAACATGACTCGCTTCAGACGCGGCGGCCACATCATCCTTCCGCCACATCCTCTGCGCACACAGACGGAGAACATTTTTCACTGCCGAACACATTCCCACCGCAACTGCAAGTTGATGTACAACAGCCGCTTGACCGACTACGGATGGAAGAAGAATATAGCCTTACTCTACCACGTGTTGACACATTTGCATGGACACGTGTGGTTGAACGTGACGACGACGTGTGTGTTGAAGTGGTTCGAAGAATACTCGACCTATACCCCGCAAAAGCTGGTTTACTCGCGAATACTGTCGATGAGAAAGGAAGGGTTGCGAGAGATATTGCTGGGCACCGGTGCAAGAATATGATTCTGAAGAAGCTGTATTTGCATTCTCGGTATATACGATTTGCCTTTATCCAACTTTCCATCTGCTGAATATACCTATTCATACCACGATTTAACCAATCCACACCATGCCCATTACCCTTCCTTTTGCTCCCGAGTACCCTACATCCAATATGTACATGTGTGTATATATGTATATCGTATCATATAGTAAATCATTTCTCCTCGCCTGTGTCAGATATGAACTGAGGCCAGGACCACCAGAGCACCGGTCGGCCACGAGTATCGTGGTGTTCGCCCATGACCATGGATCGGAAGTAACTAAAGCAATCGAAGAGCCACACGAACCAAGCTGCAAGAACCTCGGGGAGAACGCAAGGGCTTGTATCGCAGGGGTTGAATCTGAGCACCAGTCGATGGCACGCGAGAACGATCAACTGAAAACAACTGTTACCCGTGGCGTTTCATACACCTCCGATTCAAAGCGTAAGGTTCCACTGCAACGCGAAAAGAGCTTTCGATCTTTCAACAGAGGAGCTCGTCAACCGAATCGCAAAAAGAAGACAGATGATTCTCAGCATCGCTTGGTAGCGCTTAAATTCATGTGTCATCGAGATCAATTTCGACGAGAAGTGGAAACCAGAGAGAGCTCTAAGTTTGATGAACACTTTGTCGTTCCTTTACTCGGATATTATGACGACATAAAAGGTACACCTGATAACGTGGATTTTCGTAAGGACGCGATCTTGAAAGGTTATGGAGACTATCCCTACTGTGTGGTCATGGAGGCGTCGCAGAGTTTGAAGCGTGTGATAGACCAGCAGCTGGTAGCCGGTAATGACTGGGAGCAGATTCGACAGATGACCAAGCAAATCGCCTTTTGTTTGAAACATATCCATGAGAAAGGAGTCATTCACGGAGATCTGAAACGTAAGTTCAGCTACCATGAGCGATTGTGCTAGTTTTGAGAACATAAGCTGTTTCATTTTATGACAAAAATTGTATCACCTCCTAAGTCTTTTCGTGTCATTCTTACTGCTTTCATGTCCTTGAATATACATGTACGTTTGCATAGCGCTGAATATACTGCAAGTGGAATCGACTTTGAAACTGATAGATTTGGACTGCGCCGCCAATTTTCATCGAGGTGATTTCGCGGGTTCGAAATACTCCTCCGCCTACGCTCCTCCTGAGCTTATTTACAAGGCCAAAAATCACCAATATGGTATCCGCATATATAACCCACAGCAGGTTGTTGAGCCTGTTATTGAGATGGGAACCTCACGTGTGGCAGTAGGTGCTGAAGATGAAGCGAAGCAGAGGGGATACCGGTACTTGAAGGCGGATCCAGCGCAGGACTTGTGGGCGCTGGGATGTATTCTATATCTACTGTGTACTGGTTCTACTTTATTTCAAGCTACTGTGCAGGACAACATGAGCGACGAAAGCGATTTGGAAGTGTTGTATAACTGGTCATCGCTGACAAAGAAAAACAAGTTATCTTCCGTGGCCGATCGCCACGCCCGACACTTGATCTCCCTGTTGTTAACCAAGGAACCTTGTCGACGTATCCCAATTAGTGACATATTGAATCACCCTTTTCTTACGAGGCATGTGCTGCATTCCAGTATGAAACTGCATCCCTGCTCGAGTGCACACGGCGTTGTAGATTCAAACAAGGAGTCGGTGGCGGTGGCAGTGACCTCTGGAGTCGCCGCAATACCTAACGATATATATTTATGTTACCGTTACGGCTGCGATGAAGATGTGGTCAAGAAGCTTTATACTGCACTGATAGATAACGGACTGACTGTGTGTGGCGGTTTCGGATACGGAATCGACGGCAATACTCTAGGCCATGCAGTCACCAAGGACGAGGATAAGTCTCCTTCTCTGGATGCTTTGGTAACGAGCACGTCTCCCACTTCAGCGGATAATAGTCCCGTGGGGAACCTAATGTCTCTGTCATCGAACGAGGACTATCTGTACCAAAATATAACGCAAGGAATGCTGCGCTCCAATAATATCGTATGTTTTCTATCCCGGTCCTCTGTTAATCACCCTCAGAATGATTTGAATAATTTCGAAAAACTGACGAAGAACTCCCCCGCAGACGACTTGCTGGTTCAATGGAAGATCGCGTTGGAGTTGAAGGAGAGAGGCAGGATTGAAGGCATATTCCCCGTGATGATTGGCGACGTAATACCCGATGACGAAGAGTCACCCGGCGACGCGATAAATGCGGTCATGTATTCGAAGTATTTTCAAAGTGGATGCAACCCCAATATACCAAATATAATCATAGATGCGTTAGAAGATAAAGTGAGAGAATATCTGGAGCGGTCTGGGCTTGGGTGCGCGTATTTGGATACTGTAACTGTGCGCAGTGTGCAAACTCAAATCTTATCTAATCAGGGCGGTTTCATCGAAGGAGAAATCGAACAGGCTCTATCTACTGTAGTTAAGAGCATTAGTGTGATGGCAAGTAGGCAAAAGATCGAGGTGAGATATGCGAGGAGTGTATGCATTGAATAGCTGTCGTGTAACTGTTGTGTATGTGTGTGTGTAAGTATGAAAAGTATACTCGTCGAATAGCCGTTTGAATAGCAGCTTATAGACATAGCCACACAGTTCACTTTGTGTTGAATCAAGTGTTATTATTAACGTACCATCATTTCGTCCTAAATTTTCAAGCGTACCAGCCCGCGACATAAACACTACTTTATCGCCTCATAATATCGAATCCTATACTCCGTACTTGTGTATGTCTATCTTCTAGTCCATTGCTTCTGGTCGTCACGACGGCGGCACCGGAATGGATGATCCCATCCGACCTGAGAGTATGAATATCCTTCGAGATAGTATCGGTGAAGGAATGGTTGGGTTTGGAAGTGGTAACGGAAATAGCCAACTGGGGACCGTCTCCCGTAAAGGCCGAAAAGGATATTCATTCGACCGGAATTCAAGTGGAAAATATGCCCACACCAATTCATCCCGTAGAATCACGCAGAGCCTTTCTTTTAGTGAGCTAGGGCGTAGTGATTCCCAGACCACGTTTTCTATTCAACGGGAGAACGTTGGTGACTTTTCGTTGGACCAGAGGAATGACTTGTCGAGGGATGATGGGATTGAGGACTGTGTTGATCTGGTGTCCTCTGGGAGTACATCT
>VKHC01000291.1:3170-13706 GCA_015143735.1 Synura sp. LO234KE | reverse complement strand
ATGTCAGAACACCCCGCTTACGTTACCTCTATATTCACCCGTGACTAACGGAACTTACGAATACCTCCCTCTTGTATGACTGTGACATCTTCCTAAAGCTAACTAGAAACCAACAGTAGTATAGATGAAGTAGTAGTAGAAGTGTACCGAGTGTAGTCACGCAAAATAAACGAAGCCGTTGATTACAAATAGATCCCGGCGGCGGAAACACGCCATCTGCTGAGCAGTCGACGCATACGTACGTAAAGGCACAGAGTAGTAAAGGCAGAGTAGAACACGGCTAGCTACAAGGAAATAGTAAAGGTACCCTAAATGCAGCGCCGATGCTGCAAGAGTGGAACCGAGCTGGTAGACACCGAGAGGGACTGACTTAACCACCATTTGGGGTGTTCGGGACCGACAAACCTGCGGATGTAAAGTAGGACCTACTACCCCCTAGCAAAAGCAGTTTACAATAAGAATGCGAGAAGAGGTGCATGCTTTGACTCAGACTCTGGAAATGATCCTAATAACAAAATAGATTTTCATGTGCCGTCGACGACGTGGATTCTAGAAAGGCGATGGAATCCACAATGAGAGAATCGACAATAGAGCGCCAATCGAAATAATCCTCAAAGAATCGAAGGGAGATGTATGCTTCGACTGGGACTATGGAAATAAAAATAACATCGTAATACCGGTTGAATGAGCTGTCGCTTAGATATTTTATGAGTTAATTATTTGTCCGCTGTGAATGTTAAGTATTAAGGATCCAGTAAAACGTTTCGCGCGCAGTCTGAATTTGTGTAGGGATTGTAAAACCGCCATCTCCAACCTATTCAAGATAGCGATCGTCAAGGAGTAAGGAACAATATTTCTTATAGCGAAGGTAATCCAGGCCTCCAGCCAACAAAATTCTGACCGAAATAAAATTTGAAGCTTTTCTGGATATCCAGAATCCCGGCCAAGTCAACATTTTGCGAAACAATTAGGGAATTAGAAAAGCTCATCTAGCAGAAAGGGAGAATGATAAACAGCGATTCTGCCATATCATAACTCAAATATCTCGTCGGAAAAGGTATGCCAAACTCTTTTACGCCAAACTCTTTTAGAGACACTTCCTTGAAAATTTACAGTTAGATTATTGAGTAAGAAATAAAAATAAGACGCCCCTTAATGAGAAATTAGCTACTCCCCAGGTACCAAATGGCAATACCTACGATCGGCTGGGGAGCTCCGATTGAAAACACTCGGAGTGCCGGTAGAGGAGGAGTTGTGTTAAAACAGTTGGGACTTGCCACCGGCAACTGTCACGAATGAATCTCGCTAATCTATGTAGTATAGCCCGTTAGGACTGCGCGAGGTGGAATTCCGCTGGGAAGACGAGCGAAGACCTGCCCCCGTAAAGGTCCTTGAAGGATCCAAAAATGTGTTAGTCGGAGATGTCTGCCTCGACACCTATGGAGGAACGCCGGATGGGGCTGTGAAAGAAGGTCGCTGGAGGAAAAACCGGAGGATCTTTGCGCTGCTAAACGATCCGCGAATGCATTACCAGGCGCCTCCATGGTGAATGCGCCGGTTTGAGCCGTGTTCACTAAATGGCATAGGAATACTGTCGACAAACTCTTCTTTCCAGACACCGCCCTACGTTCATGATGAGCGGCATGATACGCAGTGCTTTTGAAGGTATTTTCAGCGAAATGACGGAAGCAGTACTCTCTGTCCTTGAGTAGGTTGTAACTGAGCCGTTTCGAGAGCGTAATTGGTAGAACGAAGTGCAACAAGCCACCCCAGTTCTGGAAAAGTGGTGAGAATAGGTACCACAGGTCTAAAAGGGGTCCGTCGAGGAGCAACTGTGAGCTCCCCACCCAGCGGAGGCGATTGATTTTGGACGCAAAACCATCCGTGAAGATTGTGTGCTGGAAAGGAGAAAAGAAGGAGGTTGACCGAGTAATACTATGGAGGCAACAAACGCCTCTGCTTTCTGTCGCGAATCGAACCGTTTTACTTCACTACTAGTGCTGACGGTATGAGGTTGGGTTTCCTTCCAGGATGTGTGAACACGAGGAACATGCCCCAGGCAAACTCCGTAGAAGCCCTTCAAAACTGGGGGAGGACGGGAAGCATATGGCTTGAACTTACGAAGAAGGAGCTTGATCACTCCAGAATCTGCATCGGGGGTCATACCGATAGCGTCCACGTAATTCGCTTCTTTCCGAAGTTTCCAGAGGAAGTCAAAGCGGGGTAGTACCTGACTACACAATTCTGTTGATACCGCCTTGATTGCCTTTGCAGCATATATTAGAGGTGTGTGAAGGACCGGAAAACATGATTATGGGTGTTGGCTTCTTGTCGGTGAGGTGAAGAGCCCAAGAAGAAGGTGAGAAGTACTTCCCGTTGGACCGGGATTGTCACCCCCTTACAACACTTACCTCTACTATAGTTCAGTGCCGTTCATGAGGTAGCTTTCGTAGTGGCTCCGAGATCCTTGGGGAAGAAAGATCATGACGAAGAGTTGAGAAGCTACTATATGCTTAAGGCGAAGGTAATCCAGGCCTGCAGCCTACTCAATCCTGACTGAGATAAAACTGCAAAATGTTTTAGACAACCATTCCCGGACCCAAATTTCGGCCAAGCAATTCTGAGCAACAATTTAGTTAAGAAGCACTCCAGGACAATTTGGTTACCCAAATGTGCTCAGAGGAGACAATCTTTCCAACAGGCAAATATCCAGGTTTTCGGTTTTTTGGAATCAGCGCTCCAGATCTTTATCTTTGTTCAAGTCGTACCTAGACGAATTATTAAAATAACCTGCAAAGATGAAAATTCTATCACACAGCATTCTCAGCGCGAGAATCGCGAATTTTTTTCGAAAATGGGGTGGCTTATATCACGATGTCCGCCAAAGAAATTTGGCAAATGCAATTCTGCCATATCATAACTCAAATATCTTGTCGGAAAAGGTATGCCAAACTCTTTTATCCAATCATGGACACACAATAGATTCACCATTTTTACACCTATAATGGTCTTTCTCGGCAGTATGAAGGTCAGCAAGAAGGCCTTCCAGGCAAAGCTCTTGATGTGGAGGGATGGCGTAACAGCTGTAGTTATTTGATTGTGTTGGCCTTAAGCCGCAAATTACAGTAGGAATGGACGAGCGATGAGATTTGGTGTGCCCATAGTCTCGTCTACCCAGCACTGGCACACCCATGCATATATATTTAGTAGATCTGTCTACCTTACCTACGAATCAGTGATGAAGGATTTCTCAAGGGAACTTCTGGGTATTTCTCCTTAACTTAGTTGAATAAAACACTTTTTGCTGCCACTCTTATCGGGGACTTTTATGCCCTAGCAGCAGAGAGCGTATTGGCATCATCTGGACACTGCGAGCGTGCAACCAAATTCCAGTGCTTGTTGGAAGAAGAAAGCGCACGCTTGGGGCATTCGTCCTTACAATTCTTGCCGGATATGATTGGGGTATATGGTAGTAGCCTTTCTATTAAGACGTTTTGCTCCCTTCCCCCCCCAGTCTCGCACAATACAGTGATTCTCATTCCCAAGACACGCTCACTGCGTACCTTTCCCTACCCAAAAAGATGTGACCCGGACCTCTCCTCAGGGACGATTGCTTGTGTACGGACAGTCTACTTTCTTCCGGCTTATTATCTCTTCTATCTGGTTGGGAACGTCGTTGCGTGCGAACCTAGTGCAGTAATCTGAACTACTCAACTCGATCGCCAGGCTCATCATTCGGAAAAAAGAGGGTCCGCGTCTACTCTCATCTCATGCTGTCTTTCCCATCACTATTGTTTTTATGACTTTAAACTAACTACAAAATTGTCACCTTGCTAATCTGCTCACATGGCTACTTTTAGCAGGTAGGTGACTACATATGAAACTGTAGTGTTTTGTCTGCGCCTAAGCTAAGTTTACCCTTTATATAAAAAGTGTTTAGCGCAAAGCATGACTGATAGCACTCAGGCTCAACAGCAGTAGTAGGGCGAGTGACGTATAAAAAATTAGAATCAGAGAGCTGCCGACGATCTTGTGTTCTCCGACGAGTTGTAAAACCTTCAGACACCAGCCCTTACTTATTTATAGAGGCAGATAAGGCCCAATACTGAGCGCTGACTGACTCTATTCGAGCATGTTGCTCTCGTCGGAAGCTCCTCGGCTCTGTTGCAGCATCGGCGCTGCAAAGGGTACCTGTACTGTTTCTACCTTGTAGCTAGTGGTGTGCTACACTGCCTATACTGCTCTAAAGTCTGTTGTGTAGAAAAGCAGAAGAAAAAAACTCCTGTTTTTGCAATTTTTAAAAACTCTTGTATCTTTTGCAAAACCTCATATTATTTGACAAAGTAGTATACTGGTCGATACGTGCTTGTCGATTGGTACCATCCGCAGCTTATGGCACGTTTTAGTTGTCAAGAAATTTCACAAAAACGTGCTTACTTGGGAAAAATATCATACTTTTACGAACTTAAACGAACATTACTTTTAGGCAATAGGAACTCCAATTTCAAGCGCAAATCAACTAGCTATAAACGCAGGAAATGGTTACAAACTCAAAGACCTGGAGATCTTCGAGGTGGAGTGATATTTGGGGGAGGGTCAGAAATATGTAAATCGAAGCGTAACTATTTTTTCCGATTCTTGGTGGTCAAGTTTTCAGAAAAACTTGGATAAACCCCTAAATATTATCCGGCGAGAATACAGGCGTCGAAAAATTATTTAAAATGGAGAATTGAAGGTAATGATCCGTATCTTAGCAACTTTTATGGACTAAATTTTTCAAGTTATTCTGTGGAGGGAGTTGAGATGAGATATTTTGGAAAATTACTTGTTAGGGCTAAAGAATATCATTCCTGCAAGGAATTCCTCTTGATCTTCATATTTGTCGTGATCTAAAAATTGAGTTTCTGTTTGATTTCGCTATTCGCTATTTTTAATCTTGGAGATGCCGCAGCTTGTAATTTCTGTGAAGGTTGGTTAGGATGATTATTGCTTGATCTAAATCCAATTATTTTACCTGTCATCATGCTTTATTACATGAGATATTGCATTTCTGCTATACTCACATGACACATTTAAATTTGAACGAATATCACGTTTCAGTGACTGCACGTCTGCGGATATGCCACGGGCTTGCGTAATTAATTGTTTATACTTTTTGTTAAAAAAATCTTTGATGCTGAGCCATTTGTCTGCTCATTCGAAATTTGAACTGCATTTCTACCCATCGATACAAACTAGAGTCAACTGCATTTGACAGAAGTTAGAACCTCAGGAATTGTTCTTGTTTTGGTTGTGGAATAGTGGTTGGTAGCGAGGAGTGTTCGACGGAAGTCGACTAATAAGAAGCGTAAGCACGACCTACCGAGCGCTTTCTCAGAGCCGAACTGTGTTGGAGAAGTAGCTGCGGCACAGCTCTGCTTTGACTTAGTTTTGAACTTGATTGCTCGTGTCAATAGTACACATGCTTTTGAAGTGTTCTTGGACCCGTTTGGGATTCAGTTGTCGCTCGTGTAAAAATGTCCTGAACTTGGACATTGGCTACTTCAACTTCGACATTCGAGAAAAAGCCTCCACTATGCCTATATCTAATGTCCGGGAGCAGAGATGGCGCGCATCTGGGACAATAGCTCCTGGCTACCACTTTCAGTTAATCTAACTCCAAGTGGGGTACCTCTTCTTGCACAACCCTCCATTTTTTCTGTTGTTGTTCCTCCTCTCGCCAGACTTCATGGGGCGACCCTATGGATGATCGCCTTGCATGTCCGAAAGGAGAATAATGATATGTAGTGCGACAGTTGAGCAATTCCTGTCTGACCCTATATATTTCTAGTTCTCATTTTTTCTTCATGAGGTGTGTGCATATTGGTCATTTTCCCCGCTTCTGATTGACGCGGCAACATTAATCTAACTGAGATGAAAGACTAGATTGTGGTTGCTGGCCCCATTTTCTTGAACCCAATTGGCGCAAAGGGGCTCGCAATATTGTGGGAGATGAATCTTTGTGGTACATGTGTTTGGCTTTTCCACCTCTGATAGATTTTTTCCAGAAAAGGAACAAACTCAAATCAGCAGCTAAATTGGAGGACAATGACGACAAAATCTGGACAGAAAAAGTAAACGGGGATAAAAACTTTGAAGATTTGCTGTTTGTATATTTGCATTTGATATGAGGGTAAATTCTGTACCACCGTGACTATTGTTCAAATCAAAAGTAATATGTCATATAATATTTTCCATCCTTGACGTTACAAGTACAATTGGAGATAGGATCTCTGTCAACATTTAGTTCAACATTGACTACCAGAATTATTCCTAGATCTCAACCATTGTGAGGCGTCTAGATATCTCTGTGCACCCAGTTTATTATACAGCGTGGAATAGGAGCACTTCGAATAATCAAAAATCAGGCCAACAGCAACTTAATTCTGAAGGTTACGAAGACAGTTCCCTGACTTCTCAAAAAAGTAGACGCAACTCGATTTGAATGTAGGTGGACACCACAACTTTAATTGACTGGATAAAATAAAAAAATCCGTGAATATTTTTGCCAATTATTTCCACTTAAGCGCCTTTTTCTGTATTTCAATTTGCGCGTAGACGTTTCACGAGTATTGACAACTAATTTAAATGAATGTAATAAAAGAGGAATTTTAAAAGTATTTCTGCAACAGAAAACGAAACCTTGGATTACTATTTTGGAATGAATTCAAGTTGTACAGAAATTAAGCTTTCATGAACGTGACAAGAGGCCCTATAATCGATTTCTACTGCAGGAAATAAGAACGACGAACTTCGACCGAATTCAAGTTGCTCAGAAGCAGGATTAGGATCGGTGATAATTCTGAAAGCCCCGGGTAAAATCTTCGATGACTTGATGAATTTAGGACAAGAATTTGTGAAGATCGATCTGCAGCTAAAGGACGTGTTACCCAGAACTGAGAGCAAATACAGGATAATAGATAGCTGTCGTTGTAAATGCAAAGATTTGCTCATAGATTAAGTCGAAGTTCCCAGCTGAAACGGTGTATAGATCAGATGGAAATAAATTAAGTAGAAAAACTTTTACACTTAATTACAGGTTAACAAATTACACTTGGCAAGACTGAATCCCTTTACAGTTTTGCTCGCAATTTATACTTTAGATTATATGACGAATTAGGCGCCAAAAGTTCCAGTTTTGGCAGTATCAATCACAGGCAGAAAATGACGGAGTTTGGATGTTGATTTCTCGTCGAATCATATTCTTAAGGATTATAGATAATATGGCAACGAGTGCAAATTGTCGTCTTTCAGTGGTCCCAGCAGAGATGGAAGCGAAGTGCGAAGAAACTCCTCGCAGGATACTTAGCGCGCTTGGTTCAATTATAGATTTTATAAAAGTGAACAAAACGTTCACGGGCTCACACGGCAAACGATAGATTTACCCCATGATTTGTAGATTTTAGTCATAACGATTTGAGAACGATTTGAGTAAGTATCTTGTGCGAAGTCTTCCTAGAATCAACATAGTTTGCCTGTTATATCACATTTCGAAGATACACTCCACCATAAAAACTAAGGGTATAAAATAAAACAGGTTGCGATTTATTGCTCAACATTTTAACAAGTTTAATATATCTTCTGAATACTTTTAGAACCAACCATGATTGCTACATATATCATCGCCTTTAAAAAGATATTTATGATACTGTGTTTTCCTTGTTTTTTTCATTTTTCATCGCTTTTCTACACAACAGACTTTGATGTATCTGTGGCTTTGGGAGCGTTGGGAGTATGTACAGCTTACAAGTCTATCGTATTTACGGAATCAAGGTCTATATTGTCATATTCACGACAGCCTATGATCGGCAAAACGTCAGAACACCAGCAGAAATTCAAGAGAAAGGCCCTTTAAAATCTCGTTGTCGAGAAACAATAGAGTATATCTAACTTTAAGTTTGTACTTAAAGATTGTATAATACGCGCATAGCTAAGTTGTACTTTCGGGCTCTAATTTCGCGCAGCTCTACCGAGTTTTTAAATTTTGATCCCCTCTGTACCTCTATTTGAGACCTATTTTTGAAAATTTTTCTATGTTCACCTGCTGCAATGGCTCCTGGATCACATGGATGCCGACAATTGAACTTCTGATGCCAAAATGAAGAAATTTGAGACGAAGTAAGGGAACTGGTTGTACAGTTAATATTTTTGTCGCTCAGATCCAACGGCTTACCCCGTCTGTTATTCAAAAAACGCAAAGTCAGTTTCTACACGCTGAAAATTTGTTGCTAAGTGAATGACATTTGTTCCTCTTTTGAGTTGCAATAATTGGTGTACAGTACGATTGTATACAATTAATCTATCCATTATTATTTTGTCTTCACAAGGTATTATGGGAAAATGCTGTTTCACTTTTTCTTTATTATGATTATGATGTTCTGGTGGTTATAAAATAACTACAAATTATTCTGCGCTTCTCTGCTTGGAATGCGCTCGAAGCGATTCAGTGATGGAAGAGGATAGTAGTGATGACTCCTAATTTTTAAAATCTTAAGCTGTCTTCACTCAGTAGCAAAAGTTAATTATCAACTCTAGTCCAATATTTGCTCAGAACGGATTACTATCCTCACTTGCATCGCAATAAATCTTACACCATGTTATAATTCACATCGCTGCGTTCAAAATTCGTCAATAAATGGGAATGTACTTCCTACATTTAAATATTAATATTAGATGTACTACTACTAGTGCATTTACTTGACTATTTTATATCGAATAGACGGTTCAGCCTTCTGTTGTCCTACAAAAATGAGAAAATTTCTCAACACCACATGTCGATATAACTTTCCTCTTTTTGATATACCCCTGCAACTATAGCATGTATGTATGTATGTATGTATGTATGTATGTATGTATGTATGTATGTATGTATGTGTATGTATGTATGTATGTATGCATGTATGCATGTATGTATGTATGTATGTATGTATGTATGTATGTATGTATGTATGTATGTATGTATGTATGTACCAACGACTCAAGCCCTTCGTCATTAGCGTCTGAGGGGCTCACTACTGCCACCGCTACTACTACCTACGACTCAAGCCCTTCGTCATTAGCGTCTGAGGGGCTCACTACTGCCACCAATACAAATTCATCGAGATCAGACTCTGAGAATTCTCCAGAGATCAGCCATTCCAGATCAGACTCTGAGATCAGCGATTCTGGATTGCTTCTAGCGCGAATGCGACGCCATGTCACGTTTACACCAGACACTGTATTTGATAATCGACGGACGTCAAAAGAATACAGGACTTTTACCAAGCAGCAGAGACGACTGTTGAGAAAATCAACGCCGACAAATCTGTTTGAAAATATTTTGTTCGCAATGAACATTTGGCAAAATTCACATTTGAGTCCTCAGCCAAGTCGACGAGTCGTCATAAGACCTGGAAATTATACTTGACTTGCATCAGTAGTTGGTTCGCTCATCCATTAAAAACCTATCTACTCCATTAAAGAACCCGAAATAGGGGATGAGTTAGAGTACTGATGAGATGCACAGTCGATCTTCCAGCTTTTGAGCTCAATTGAACTTATTATTTGTTTTAGACTTTATCTTAATTTCTTTTCAATAAATATAAATTGGTCGGTTATTTGAGCTGCTTTTATAGGAACCTGTTTCAGTGGTCACATAGCAGCGGTTGAAGTTCTTATTGAGGCTAATCCTGTATATGAATATGGTGATATTATATTAATATGTTAAAAGTGTATTTTGTATGGATTTCCTTCTCCTCCGTCTTCGTAGTCGGCCTCAATAAAATGTACACACTTGGGGAACGTACCCATAATTAATATTTTGAAATCTATTGTGATTCAGGCATAGTTGATTAAGGAATATATTGACTGCACTTATTTCATAGTGCTTTACTTTCGATATACGTGAACATGTTCAGATATTAATATATTTTCCGTTTTTGGATGGTAAGGATGGGAGTACAGCTCTGATGGAGGCCTGTGTTAATGATCACAAGGTAGTGGTTGAAGCAATTATTGCGGCTAATGCGGATGTGGACATACAAGATAAGGTAACAGGCGGTGGGTGAGACTATTTGTGCACAGTAATCGCCGTAGACGAAGATATAGCCAGGCAGTACATAATTCTCACGACCTCCTGGTGTTGCAAATTGTAAGTTTGGAGAGCTCACCTGACGGATCCTATACCGACGAGTCGCCATAAGACCTGGAAATTATACTTGACTTGCACCAGTAGTTGATTAATGTCACTACGGGGTTCGCTCATCCATTGACCTATCTTCTCTATTAAAGTACCCGAAATAGGGGATGAGTTAGAGTACTGATGAGATGCACAGTCGATCTTCCAGCTTTTGAGCTCAATTGGACTTATTATTTGTTTTACACTTTATCTTAATTTCTTTTCAATATAAATATGTGTGAGATCAACCATTCCAGATCAGACTCTGAGATCAGCGATTCTGGATTGCTTCTAGCGCGAATGCGACGCCATGTCACGTTTACACCAGACACTGTATTTGA
>VKHC01000289.1:0-13732 GCA_015143735.1 Synura sp. LO234KE | reverse complement strand
TGCTGGCCCTGATAATGAGCTCAAGTTTACTTTGGAGATTCTCCCCATCCCGAGGACCTTTGGGAGCAACATGCAATTCGGATTTCAGCTATCAATCTCACGGCCCCAAGATTTAACTTTGAGGAAGCAGGGAGTATGGAAGGCAACTGTTTTCGAGTCAACAACCTTCAATCCGCTTCCCGAACATTTCCTCCCGAGTTTAAGTTTGGCGCTCACTCTCCATCTCCTGTCTTCCGAGTCGGGGTAACTGTGTCCACCTCATATATTGCGAAGGGCACCATTTTCAATTTTTCTCCTGTTGATGAGAGCAATACAGTTATAGATACAAGGAGAGGTGTTTGCGCTCCTGGCGCCATCCCCTCTACAGACACTTGCAGTTCGCACTCCAGAGATCCGACACCCAGAGTCATACACACCAAATTACCCCATTTTGGTGGTGAAGAAGATGCTGCAGACAACAGACTAGCCCTGATTCTGGCGACTAACCGCCTGAGTATCAGCGTTTGGAGGGCTCATTTGTTGTGCGTTGGAGACGACGGGCGTGAACACTGCAAGACTTCTCGCGTCTCTCTCGATAAATTATCTCAATCTCACATAGGGGCCACGGGGGAAACAGGTCCGGTAGCGCAGATCCTCAAACTCCTTCGGATAAAACACATATCTCCGATTGGTCTATCTCAACAATATGCAACTCAGGAGAGCGCCCCCAACAAAATTTATTACGTTGAAGGAGGATGGCACAGCTGCTTTCGTTTCTCAGTGGAGGCGACAGAGCCCCAATTTCAGCAGGAGTTCCTCAGCATTGAAATCAGGGTCTGTCCAGCGGCGCTACTCGAACACGTGCGTCTGACTCATACCCCACTCATCTTCTCCGAGGTATTCAGCCACGAAGAAAAATTTCTGCTTTCCTTCCTCCGCGGACTGGCCGTGGACACGGGAGAGGCATCACACGTTGGCTGGCTAGGATACTTCTCCTTGAGCCAGACGGATCGAATCGAAAACTTCTTCGAAACGGTCGGGGAGCCCGTTCCATGGGACCCCTACTACTCAATCCACTGTGGGATGAGCTGCTGTAGCGCGTTGAAGACAGCTGGCTTCGATGTGACTCCTTCCTCAGATCAGCACATACATTGTACCCATCACTGGGACTTCACACTATTCTTCCACAATCCGTTCCCAACGCGCAGCCGAGGGTCCCCAACATTAAAGTATTGAGGCCCTTCAGGTCCCACACATTGACGAACGTGGAGGGCCCTCGTGAAAAGCCGGTGACTTATGTGGGCGACACCCCCACTCTGGTGGGAGGATCACGAAGCACTCAGGCGCACTTAAGATTGTCAGGGTGCGGTCCTCTGCCGCCAACAACAGGCTTTCGTCAGCAGCGCGCCCGAAGGGTCCGGAAATTCGAACACCTCGCCGTTCATCTCCTCTAGTCGCATTGTCTTTGCGCAGCAGCTCTCGTTTCGCTGCTGTGGCTCGTCCTGCTCTTACGCTCATCGGTGCACCAAAATCCAGCTACAGATAATCCATATGTAGCTAAAAATCTGTATTTTTGTGGTAGATGACTCGGGCTCGATTTTTGTTTATTATCTAGTTACCATAAATATCTGGACAACGAAAAGACAAATCACAAAAATGCCTTTAGATAGCCTCCTGACAGATATTTCCCATGTAGTAGCCTGCTGCAGATAAATATTTTACGTTTTTAGACTTGCTGGACATTTTTTACAATGAAAGATTGCACGTTTTAAGTAAGTGATCAGATTGCTAAAAAATTAAGATATATCTACGGAAACAGGAATTTATTGGTGATATTGATGATGATGAATCATTAAATTATGTTTTCCTCCCACCTAATCCTGCTCTCATTACTAATACGGATACTGATTTGGCGCATTTCAAAACAGTATCGGGTGATGCTTACCACGATGCATCCACCTCCTCCACGAATGATGAGGGCTTCATACACAGTTTGAACTCCGGTGTATTTTAAGTTATTGACGATCATATACTTCGCCGAACGATGTTTTGGAGGATGACGACGAGGATATACAAAGTAAAAGTAGAACAGCAAAAAAATTTATTAATCAAATATCAGAATTAGCCATATAAAAAATATATGGCGTAGATTGTTTTATTTTGATGAAATCGTTTCCTGTAATCTAAAGGCTAGCTTAACTAAATACTATAACCTAAATCAAATCCTCATATCGATATCTAATCGTGAAATGGACCAGTAGTGGTACTGTAACTCTGTTCCCAGTCATCCTCCTAATGATGTAAGCAGTTAAATGATGTTATTATTTAACTGCCTTCGTAATTAGAACGCTTGGGACCCTTATTCGACTAAATATTATGCCATCAATCAGTTACGTACATGGATATAAAATCGCTAGGACCTTTATTAGCGTTGCAACTCTGCTCCCAGACATATGAACACTGCTAGCAATAAGATATTAGTATGCTTTATATCCTCTCATCCATGCTGCAGGAACAATATTAAGTAATTTCTAAAATGTCGACCACGCACATACACCACGTATATTAACCTCGATAAGATACCTCTTGCATTCAACCAGTTTTAATTTCCATATATATATTGTATCTGAAGCTTTTATGTGAATATTTGGTTGTATTAAGGTGGACTACAAACACCATAGTGCCAGATACACCAGGTGGTGGACCAGATTTTTTTTATTTGGGTTTCTTCAATGGATTTTTGTGGTTTCTAACCGCCCACACTACATGTGGAATATTATTTTAGATTTTTATGGATGATTTTGGTGCACCGATGCTACACGCTGCCTGTAACCTCCGTTACTTTGCAAGTACTTTTTACTTCTTACTAGTCTGCTCATATGGGTTGGGCCTGGTTCGTCACGTGTCTCCTTTTACCTCGTGTGGGACATCGTTGCGTACTAATACTTTTCGGGGAGGACTTTCCCTTTCCTTCGGGTCTGCGGCCTCCTCCCCCTGCCCTTACTCGGTCACGGGACTTGCCATTGGGTACATATGGGATAGTTATGGACTTAGTTTAGTAATGTGATGTTACACCCGCCTGTGCTTTCTTCCATCCATTCACTGAGTAATAAATAACTACAAGATTTTCCGGAAAAAAGAAAATTTCCCTGTACATTAAACACTGAATTCAGTCTCTACAAAACACATTACATTCGATCACATATTAATACCGGATGCAATAACAAATACTGTTTAGAAAATTTTACTTTTGTTGCTGAAGTTTTTGTATCTTGATGTCTTTTAGCTTAACTAATTGCTCGAGCTTCGAAATCTTTATTTCCAATATTTCAATTGTTTCCCGAAGCTCTGAGATAGTTTGATCTTTTTCAACGAGAAGCTCTTCATTAACTGCTGCGAGCATATTGAGTTTGCTTTCTGTCGGATTCTTTTTTGTTGGATTTTTGCTAGCGATGGCAGCTTGCTTTACCGCCTTTTCCCCGGAAATTTGGTTCAAGTTGTCTTTAAATATTGGATTCAACGCATTTAATGATGGTGTTTGCTTTTCTTCCTCATCTCGAATAGACGTATCTTGAGATGAAATCTTTTCCTTATATTTAGCCATGCGTGCTTGCAAAGTATTCAAAACTCCCTCAATTGCTCCAGGGCGTCCATTTACAATATCCTCAATAACTGGACGAGTAATTTGAAAGCCGAATTTCTTGAGAACACGTTGATTTAAAGTTTCAAAGTTATATATTTTTTGTTGCACTGCAGATGCCGGGCTATAGTTATGTAGCTCGACCAAATTAGGAAAATACGCCGCAATAACTTCCGCCAGCATGAGACCATCACTGAAATCCCGCGCTATATTTCTCTTCGGTCTGGATAACGGAATCGCATCAATCCATGCGTACAAATTACGCAATTGCTCGTCGGACAGGTCAGACATGAAAAAGCAATAATATGAAGATGTAATTTAAATTTTGTCTCGAGCCGGATCGATCGAGGTAGAAAATTAACAAATCCTCGTCTGATTTAAATTTAACGGCAATATGGAAAATGATACTTGTGTCAAGGTGGCTGTCAGAATACGACCTCTTCTTGATTGGGAAATGTCTCAAAATTGTGGTTCATGCGTTACTACATCGCTTGGGGATTCCCAAGTAATTATAGGGTCTGACCATTGCTTTACTTTTGATCATGTGTTTGGAATAGAGTCTACTCAGCTTGAAGTATATGAAAGAAGCGTTCAGAACCTTGTGGAAGGTACTAAATCAAAAAATCTTTCTTATCTAAAAAATCTTTGAATATTCTCTTTTCATACTTCAGCTACCTTTGAGGGATTTAATGCGACGATTTTAGCCTATGGACAAACTGGGAGTGGGAAAACATTTACTATGGGATCGGCTTCTAATCTAAGACTTAGTGAAGATCAACAAGGAATAATTCCTCGAGTAATTCAATCTGTGTTCGAGGGTGTCCACCAACGAGAAAGCAAAAACCCGAACAGTACTTATCGCGTAAGAGTTCAATTTCTGGAAATATATGGTGAAGATATTCGTGATCTTCTGGATCCTATGGCTAGCGCAAAAGTGTCGATCCGCGAAAATCCCTCTGGTGACGTGTATGTGTCTGGAGCAAAAGAAGAGTTGGTGTCGTCAGCTGAAGAGATGATGATGGTTCTAGAAAGAGGCACGCTAAGTAGAACAACAGGCTCCACTCTCATGAATCAATCGTCTTCCAGGTCGCACGGTAATAGAATACGAGTCGTTATCCTGTCGTAACTGATTTCCCCATGACGCGTAAACCACTGCCTCTCAGCCATATTTACCATCCTCCTGGAGAATACGATTTACCCTAGTATTGAAGCTAATGAAGAAGAGAGCTCAAGTGAAGTCCCCGTCGCAGTGGACGCGAATGATGAAAGCATTCCGCCGTCGAATCAAACCAGCAGAAGTTTAGATCTAGATATCAGCAATATTCGTACTTCAGAAATACAAAGATGCAAATTTCACTTCGTAGATTTGGCGGGGAGCGAACGTGCGAAACGGACAGGAGCCGAGGGCCAGCGTCTGAGGGAAGGTATTGATATCAACAAGGGCTTGCTTGTGTTGGGCAATGTTATCAGTGCTCTTGGGGATGAGAAGAAGAAGGGGAAGACCCATGTGCCCTACAGAGACAGCAAGCTCACTCGAATGCTACAGGTAAATTTTTCAGGAAATCGCCGTCCCCATGTATCCGTGCATGGTCTCCCGAGGCCCAAATTTACGTGAAACCAACGCCTTGTTTTCCGTCCGTAAGTCTGTTCCACTATCTCGCCCGCTCCCCCTCTCACACCATGCGTGCCATTCGCATATCGATCACCCTTCACTTTCTTCGACGTGCCCCTCTAGGATTCACTGGGAGGCAATTCGAAGACCCTCATGATATGTTGCGTATCTCCGGCGGACACCAATCTCAACGAATCGTTAAATGCTTTGAGATATGCCAACCGAGCGCGGAACATCCAGAACAAGCCCGTAGTGAACCGAGACCCGACCGTTATCATCATATCGGAGCTGAAGAAGACGGTGCAGGTATAGCCCCCCCGCGGACGTCGTTGGCATCTCCCCCCTACATCCAATCCGTTTAATCAGTAGTCGCCTCGCTACCCCCTTCCGCTGGTTCGGTGGGTGACCAGGAACTCGCCTCGGAGCTGCTCACCCTGCGACGTTCACTGCCCCCTCCGGACCCTTCCGCCCCACCTCCGCCTTGGTCCCAAGGGGCGACCCCCGAGAGTGTTCTAGAAGGGTTGGTGAAGGGAACCAAGCTCTCCTTTCCGCCCAGGGCTGGCACAGTTACACCTCGTGGTGGGCAACAGTCTCCGATTGCAGTTAACTTCAACAAAGAGGGCAGTACTCAGGTTCCTGTGGCGGGTCACCAGACTTCGAGTGCGAAACCGTTATCCCGCGGGGACTTAGCGGAGCTGGCTCTGCTTCGATCTCGATTAGCAGACAGTGACGCCGAGCTGCTTCGACTTACGGACCAACTTAAGCGGTGTCGCTCACAATTATCTCAACTCACAGAGCAGGCGGTGCTGGATCGCAGTGACAGGGATTACTATCGCCTGAAGTGGGCGGAGGCAGACCCGGCGGCAGCGAGGCAGTTAGACCTCCGGGTCCCTGTCACAAACAGCGAGCGATGTGAGAGTGGTGTGGGGGATCCAGGACTTGGGCAGGTAGAAGGCAAGGTAGATGAACGGGCGGTCTTCTCGGAGGCGGTGTCGGGCTATCTGCTGGAGATCGAGGAGCTGAAGAGAGAGTTATCGGACTGCAAGCGCAGCGCTGCTATCGAGTTTGCGAAGTCAGGAGGAAGGCGGAGCGGTGACGAAGACCCGGAGTTTGATAGTGTGGAGTCGTTGCTGGAGGGCGAGCTGACCACCAGTGTCGCCAGGTGAAATCTGCGAGTCTATTACTTCCTACAGTTCATGAATTCCGCTTGGGATCGTCTTTCTCACGGCCTTTCACGACAATCTGTTCACCTGTCCGACCTGACATCTCTGCACACTCGGTGTATTTTGTCCTCAGAGTGATCGCCCGAACTCAGGAACAGTTGCGGGAGGAGGAGAAGCGACTGCGCTCGTTGGCGATGGAGAAGGAAGAGGTGGGCCTGTGATTGCTCGTAGCAGGGAGGAGGGAAGGGAGGGGAAGCTCCTAGAGTGTGCGCCTGACGTCTCCGGTCCTTTGTCTCGCTGCTCCGAATCTGATCACGTCATCCACATTTGCACTGTCCGCTGGTGTCACAGTCATTCGACGACAAGGATGACGAGGGGTTGGGGATGAGGCTCGGCGCGGAGGGTGAGTCAAGTGTGCCTGACGACGAAGTGGAGGCTGTGGATAGGGCGTTTCAGCGACGGCAGAAAATAATGACCGCCGAGGTGGGTAGTCTTCGTATGACTTGAATCGATCTCCGCGATGTCTCGCGCGGTTAAATCAGTAGTGCCTTCTCATAGGCGATGGAAATTGCAGGGTAGATATGTCCCCCGAGGCACCATATCATATTTTGGGGTCTCTGTCCGCCCTCTGTATTTGTATGATTCTCCGTCAGGTTGTGGACCTGGCCGAGTCCATCAAGTTAAAGGAACAGGTGCCGCGTTGACCCAGTTCTTCCGTATCGTTCCCCTCCATGAATGTGTGGCTGGCACTTGTCTCTGTTTATTAGCTGGTGAGCGAGATGCAGAACAGTCAGCGTCGGTACGAGGCCATGAAGGCCTTCTACGAGGGGAAACTGAAGGTCAGTCTACGAACAGCGGAGGAGTTGTGTGATGAGATGCCATTGACTTTACACCAATCCGTCTGTCTTTGTTTGAACGCAGACACTGACGGAAGAGATGGAGGTCAAGGAGTCCGAACTCTCCAAATTACACGCGGAGCTGAATGATCTCTCCAAGCTGGCGAAGCACGAGGTGGGGCTGACACAACTCTCCCCCACTACTCGAGTCACTTCTCGAATTCACGCTTTGATGTAACCTCCTCTCCTCGCCGGGGTGTGGGTACAGTTGGCTCCTGGTCAGGAGGCGACACTGCGGGAGAAGTTGAAGCAGAAGGAAGAGGAGCTGAACCGAATGAAGGCTCAACAACAAGTGCGTACGTGCAATTGAAAGCAGAGCAGAGCGGTCGCCTTCTCACAGTCATCCCTTGTACATCTGATCCGTCGCTCGCTCAGGAACTGTCCCATTTATCGAAAGTGAAGTCACGACATGCTGAGCAAATGTCCAAACTGCTCGCTGACATCGAAGGTAAGTGAAGTGAACCCGTCCAAGCTTTCTTTCGCCTTCCATGCGTCCCTTGGGTTATGCCCCCAACTATATTTATATCCTGTTATCCTCTGTATCGGACTCCATAACTCCCTGAACCTCTGCATTTGTCAGCTATGAAGCGGCAGAAGGTGGCCGTGGCGAGGAGTATGCAGGTAGGCCTCCCTAACGCTTCATCAATTCTCCTCACCCACTTAGACATCATTTCCCTATGGTCCGCCTTATTTCCCCTGTCGATCCTGTCGATCTACTCAGACTGAGAAAAAGAGCCATTTGATGGCTTTAGCACAGAAAGCAAAGGAAATTGAAAAGCTAAAACGGTAAATACACTCTGACACACTCCCACTCTCACTGCAGTCCTCATAGAATGATCTACTCTCCCTATCTTACCAGAGACCTGTCTAAAAGTGCGAGTACGTTGCAGCAGTTGGGTCGGGATAAAGAGAGGGCCGAGGCGCGGGCTCGAGAAGCGATTAAGGAAGGAGCGGCGCTTAGGAAAAAGTAAATCTTGCCCTTGTTTTTAGGACCAGTAAGTAATCAAATATCATTGTACGCACCGGTAGGGCTCTGGCCACAGAAACCATGGCAGCATCTGCGAAGGCGGCGAGGAAGTATGTCAACCATGAGCCTATAATAGCTGACCTGTTAACTTACGTTGAATTCTGGTCGGCAGAGTGCTTCGGTCGGTACCGAAGACTTCTGTGGGTCATCTACTGTCTGAAGATGAGATGAAATTGAAGAAATGGTATGGCCTACAGTGGCGCTTATATTCAGGATTTGAGGACCCCCGCTGCGTACTGCGCTACTGTACTACTGCTTTTTTTCGTATAGGGTTGAGCAGCGCGTCGCGGATATCGCCGCGAAAGAGGAAGCGGTGAGGGAATCTCCTGTAAATAAGTCTTTTTCCCTCTTGGACTTAGTGAGGTTATGTATACTTGTTTGTTTGCCGGGCGTAGACGGAGAACCTGCAGCGCCAATGCTCGGAGCACCTGTCTATGATCCGTCAGCGGGACCGCCTCTTGCAGACCAAAGAGGAGGAACTGCGCAAGTATCGGGATGCAAAGCTGGGCCTCGAGGACCGAACGGGCAGCGGGATGGGGAGACTGGACAGAGAGCACGATGAGGCGATGGCGGAGGTAGGACACTGTAGAGAAGGTGTCCAGTCCTACTGTCATAATATCCTTGTGTCTTCGCCGATTACGACTTCGTGAACCACCTTGCAGCTGGATGACCGGATCCAAATAATAGAAACACAACTCTCGGTGCGGGGCGCTCGGATCGCGGACATGCAGCGTCTGCTAGGAACTGGTGGCGGGGGAGCCAGTAACCCCGGGATGAGCGCGGAGGCCACTTTGGCCATGTACGAATCTACGGTGAGCAAGCCCCCGCCCCCCCCCGCTAGAGCGGATATAGTTAGGGCTAATATAAGATATTTTCTATGTCCCTTTCCTTGGGAACGGTGACAGCTGGAGACGTTGCGTGCGGTGGTTTCTTCTAGTGCGACTGCCGCTCAGGACTTCGTGCGAGTGCTGCTCGATATTCTGGTTAGTAACGGTTTATCAGTAATATTTGGTGTACTTTTTATTAAATGAAAATTTAATTGTATTGCTCTACTGTCTACAGGTAGCTTCTCGACGACGTGCTGAGCAACGACGGGAGGCGCTTGAGTTAGCTGCGCAACGTGAACGGGGCAAGGACGAGGCGCTGGAGGACTTGCGAGAACGCTTGGAGGCGGCCGTGAGAGCGCATGACAAAGATCTCACCAAGTAGGATATGTGCCGAGGCTAGAGTTCCATGTGTAGTGGTGCTTCGATATGTCACTCGGGTAATCTGATTCATTACTTTCTGTCAGAGTGGCCCGCGACTACGAGGAGAAGCTCACAGGCCTGTTCGATAACAGGTGCGACCACTTATACATTCTGTTGTTCCGACCAGGAGCAAGTGTTGTATCGAATAACATCTCGTCTGACGAGGAGAGTCCTGTATGCTTCATTGGGCACCCTTTTGTGGTCAATAATTCCATGTACTTTGATTCACAAATAATGTCGATATTCGGGATACTGACGAATCATTCACGTCTGGTCCTCATTCGCCCTTACAGCAATATGGTCCAGATCATATCTGGCCAATACAGAGTTGGTTCTTACGAGGTGGATAGCTCGGACACTACGAGCGCTACGGATGGCGTGGACGCGAGCAGTGACGATTCTTCCCGCGTAGAAGGCTCCAAGACGCTAAAGAATGGCGAAGCGGACCAATTCAAAATGATGCTATCGTTGTCGAGTACGTTCAGTAGCACGCGATTGTACTGTTTTAATATGCTCGTTCGTATATCGACAATTTAGCCGAGCGAAATTCCGCTCTGAAGGCGCAGTTAAGCCGAGAAGTTTCCAAGTCACAGGAGCTCCAAGTACGTAGTTGTTGAGTTATCAATCAATTGAACCTTGGCGTGGGTCGGGGTTGATCAATTGCGCTGTTAATTGTCCCTGCGTTTGTACGGACATCACAGGAGAGACTCACAGAGCTGAGGGAGTCCGGGAATCTACTGCGGCGACAAGTGACAGAGAACCAACACACGATCCAGTTCTTGGAAGAGGAGTGCCGCATGCTACGGTGAGCGCCAGAGGCGACAGTTTAACCGCAGTGATGTGGGATCCCGTTTCACTAAGATTAGAAGGAGATTATCTCAATCTCACTATGATGTTTGTGTTCGGCGTTCATCAGTGATATGGTCGAAGAATTTAAGAGTCGATTGCAATCCTCAGGGGGGGAGATCGGAAGTGCGATTATACGACAGGTAGGAGGGGAGCTTAAGTGACGAGTGTGCTCGAAGCCACGTAAGCGCTGATTTCTCAATTGTGGATGTGCGATCAGGTGAGAGAGGCGGACTTACTGCGAAGAGGCGATGCGGCGCTCGGTTTGGAGGACGATGACGATGACGACTTCGACACTCAGAGCGTGTTAGGTTTGTATTTGGGGATCTTGCTGGTGCTTTCACTGGTCTCGGTCCTCGCGTTCTCTTTGGCTCACTCGAATACCGTCCGACAATATGCTCAGGAGAATTTTCATCGCTGGCGGATGAGATTCAAAGAACTGGGGGAGTGTCAGCGAGCGGAGCTAACAAGAGAGCAGGCAGTCCCCCTCCTGTACCAGAAGGAAAACCGTCGAGGGCAAGTACAGGGTCCAATGTCGTGTCTAAGCCTGCGTCAAGCTCGTCGGCGGCTCCAAAACCGTCGTCCGCAACAATCGAACAGACGAAGTCGAGCGATCACAGTCGATCCGGAAGTGTAAATAACATGACCTCGTCCATATTTGACCGACTCACGGACCCCTCTAACTTCACCGGAACGCAGAAGAACCTATTCCAACAAGTAAGTTTGCGAACGGTACTATGGGTGGGGAAAGTGCTTGAATTTCTAGAATGATTTTCTCTTCGTTAGGACCTCAAGGGGAAAAGGGAAAAGGTTCGTCAGATTAAGAGAGAGGGTGTGGAATCCTCATCTAGGCGGAGGCGTGATCAAGACGCCTATGCCACAGCAGGGAGTGGGGCGGCCATGACTAACTACGGCGACAGGGACTCCGCTTCAGAGGACTCCAACGATAGGGAAGGACACTCCCTACTCCCCCCACCTCCACCGCCCGGGATCAACCACAACGTTGATGTGTTTAGCCGACTGGTGCACCCTTCTAACTTTACGGGCATACACCGTTACCGTGTCCCCGAGGAATCTGGACCGGGTGTAAGTGGCGGTGCAGTATCCTCGGCTCCACTAGCAGCTCCGCTGCCGACTTCTCATCACTTGAGCATGAAGCGGAAGTCCACGGAGTTCTCACAGAATGTTAGCGGCGCCCTTTTGAGTCGAGATGATTCATCCCTTGTGTCCACCACGGGCAAGCTTACGCCGGAGTCAGGAGGTCCAGATACCGAGGGGTATCATGCCGGTAGCAGGCCAGAGTTTGCGAACGGTGGTCGACCTTCTTTGCACCGTGCAGCCAGCAATCCTGTCAAAGGTCAAGGGAAGTCTGGTGAAGGGAGTAAGAGCACCTCAGGAGGCGTGTCGGTCGATCTGGATATTCAGAGTGGAGATTCCCCAAACGATGAGAATAAAATCATACAAAACCACTTACCATTCGTAACGGGCGTTCCAAGTAATTTGGGTGGTGTACAAGAAGATGGAACAGTTAGTACAGACTTGGCTTTAATAAGAGCAGGAAATAATACTGGTCATAGGCTCTCAAGGCGCATGGTTCTACCTGCGCCGCCGGTGGAGCCGCCTCCTGAATTTCTACCCTAGTTCATTTATCCCTGTCAGTGTAATATAAATAGATAACTTAACACCTGTGACAATTCGAGCGCTGTTGAAATACTGTGACTGTTTACCCAATTGTTTTCAGTGGCGAATTTGAAATTAATATTAAGTTGTTTCAAAGGTAGAAAGGATAAATGACCGTATGATCATAGCTGACTACAACTGTTTAGTACCCACCATTTGTTCAATGTACAGAGTGGGGGCAAGCCCCGGGGCCGGGTGAGCGGGGGCTACCTGTTGATCACTCCACCGCAGTCGTTCACCATCACATCATCGCCGTACAATAAAGGCAGATGAGACATAGCTCAGTCGTCGGCAGCGCATCGAGTAAGCTACCACATCACGTTGCAGAAGAAAATAAAGAGCGTAGTTGACCTAGTTTGCTTGGTGGTACCTACGATGAAATTCTTCGCTTGTTCCTCTTAGAATATGCTGGGCGGTTCTTGTTTCGGAGGAACCACAACAGCATATCTCGTCAGCACTCAGTCAGAATGATGGAGCGCTGTAGGAAGAAACCTAGTAGCAAGCACACTTGTTGGAGTGGTCCTGGTACTAACGAGCTGTGGGAGGGCTAGTCTTAGAAACGTGTGGCGGTTTTGACACCAGCTTCATTCCACAATTTTTTCTACTCCAGTTCAAAGAGGTTTCGACTCAGAATTTGCATATAAGGTACTTATTACGTTGTATTTCAGTCCTTTAAATTCCGGTCGCCAAAGATGCGGAAATCCTCACATCCAAAAATTTAGGGAATTGCAACTCGAAACCAACCAAAAAACGTGTTAAAACATTCGGTTAACTCTATTGAAGATGGAGATTCAGTATTTTCAAGTGCTTGGTCTACAGATGTGAGCCAGGTCAACCCCAAAAGGGATAAAATTTCAAATTTCGGTGAAATGCATTTATCATCCAGAACATAAATTTTTATCGAAAGCAACATGAGCAAGTTTTTAAGTTTTGGGCGCCTGACCCAACCAATTCCTTGTTTCCTCAAAGTTAAATCTTGGGGCCGTGAGATCGATAGCTGAAATCTGAATTGTATGTTGCTCCCAAAGGTCCTGGGGATGGGGAGTAATGTCCAACCAACTGAAGATTCTGCAATGACCCTTTGAAGGTATTGCTGATACAGGGGATCACCGTCGTCAATATGCATGGCCCTGATCGTTGAACGCTCCCGGCTGGAGCTTGCAAACAGAGAAACGAAGCAGGTTTTCAATCTTATCTTCAACGATGCCTAAACTTGCCTTCTCCTAGGAGCCAGAATCCAAAACTTCTCAATTCTGGCCCTGATAATGAGCTCAAGTTTACTTTGGACATTACTTCCCATCCCGAGGACCATTGGTAGCACCATTCAATTCGGACTTCAGCTATCAATCTCACGGCCCCAGATTTAACTTTGAGGAAACAAGAAATATGGAAGGCAACTGTCTTCGTGTCAACAACCTTCAATCCCCTTCCCGAATTTTCCCACCCGAGTTTAAGTTTGGCGCTCACTCTCCATCTACTGGCTTCCGAGTCGGGGTAACTGTGTCCACCTCATATGTTGCGGAGAGCACCATTTTTAATTTGCCTGCTCTTCATGAGAGCAATATAGACATAGATACAAGGAGAGGTGTTCGCGCTCCTGGCGCCATCCCCTCTACAGACACTTGCAGTTCGCACTCCAGTG